>LGRX02007937.1:0-29138 GCA_001247695.2 Cymbomonas tetramitiformis | reverse complement strand
GGTGATAAGCGTCGGCTGCCTCAGTGGCCGCCTCGCTGCAATGCACGGTGGTCAACGTCGGCTGCCTCAGTGGCCGCCTCACTGGAAGAAAAGGAACTGGTCCACGATGATGCGTGTCTGTCCAACACCCTGAAGTCCGTGGTGATAAGCGTCGGCTGCTATGTCAAGTGTAGGCGGAGAGTGTGCCCCTGGCGGGGATCTCTGAACTCCACACCCAACAATGTCTGAGCACTCCCACACCGAGAGTGTCTATGATGACGGAAACCACCTTCGCCGCGCTTCCGAGCCAAGAGTGTCCGAAGCCAAAGCCACCTTGCTGCATACAATACCTTTGCAAACTATTAAGCCCAACAAAACCAAAAATGCCCGAAGCCAATATCTTGCGCCAACCAGAAGCCTTGTGCGTTTTAACTAAAAGAATAACTGAAGCCAAACTGTTGTGTAAAAGCCATGCGCCTTGCAGACCACAGAGCCAAAACAACCGAAGCCATTCTAATATAAACCAGCCACCATCCTTTCACAATAAGACCAAAGTAAACATAGCCGAACCTGTACGAGGAATATAGATAAGCTTTATATCCCAAGAGCCAAAATAACCAAGAAACTTGAATCATTATCGTCAAAATAAAACAACAAGAAGCCGGTCTGCCGCGTGTCAAAAGCCAAAACCAAGCAAACGTTACATTATGCCAGAAGCCAAAATAACCGAAGCCAGTCTGTTATACTTGAAAGCCAAAATAACCGAAGCCAGTCTGCCGTGAGGATGACCTAAGCCTAGTGTGCCAGAAGCCAGTTCGCCACACCAAAGCCTGGTGATGCAGCACAAAGCAACGTTCTCGTGCGCGGAGCAGCCTCCTTGATCCACCAGTGCAGGATGCCTGCCCCTGGCTTCACTTGGAGTGTGGATTCACAGAAACACCACGGGGTCGATGAGAACAGCCTGGTTCCACCAGTGCACATTGTGCCCCTGGGCTCACCAGGACTCATGAGGATGCCCAAGAACGAATACATGTCGTTGTCGCGATACAAATATAATAATGCTATTACCGAGAGCATGGATCCACCAGTGCACAAAGTGTACCCCTGGGCTCACCATAACTCAAGGCACCGCTAATTCCCTGTTAATGCTGGAAAAGAAATACTGTTCGTGTGAATATTGTCGTGAATCCGCTCGAAGCAAGCTGTCCGACTGCCAAAACTGCTCAAGAGCTTGGATCCACCAGTGCACCTTGGGTGCCCCTGGGGTCACCATAACTCAAGGCACAGCTAATCCCCAGTTGATGTTGGAAGAGAAATACCATTCTCGTGAATTCGCTCAAAGAAAGCTGCCAACTGCCAAAACTGCCCAAGAGCTTGGATCCACCAGTGCACCTTGGGTGCCCCTGGGGTCACCATAACTCAAGGCACAGCTAATCCCCAGTTGATGCTGGAAAAGAAATACTGTTCTCGCGAATTCGCTCGTGAATCCGCTCGAAGCAAGCTGCCAACTGCCAAAACTGCTCAAGAGCTTGGATCCACCAGTGCACCTTGGGTGCCCCTGGGGTCACCATAACTCAAGGCACAGCTAATCCCCAGTTGATGCTGGAAAAGAAATACTGTTCTCGTGAATTCGCTCAAAGTTAGGCTGAAAAGTGCTTTTTGTGCACTCCAGGTGGCTGGGGAATTGAGCCACCACCCCAACTCTTTGGCACCTGACAAAAACTGCCTTGCCCTGAATAGCTTTTCCAATTTAAGACAAGTACGAATTCCGAGACGAAGATATGCTGAGTGAACGCGAATGCGCAAACAACTTGTAATACAAATAACATGCTCGCGTGTGTATTGTGTGCGCGAGCGAATCCGGAGGTAACCACAACATAGTCCACAATGAGAAAGCAAGTCTTTCAAAAGAAACCACTCTTAATTGACGCAAAGTTTAGGCATTCAGCCTCCAATATACTGTCTCACTGTGTCCGCAATAACATACGAGCTAATTACAGAACCAAGAAGTGTCCACAACTGTGCTAGGCGCTAATCCAGCCCTCATCCATACACAAAGAGCAACGCGCATCCGCAACGCGAGTCAACCTGCCACAGTGGGGGACCCAGACTCAGGCGCCTGGGTCCCCACTCTCAAGTGAGTAAAACTACTTATTCTCTGTATATATACACTGATATACGCTGCGCGTTTGCCCACGAATCCAGTGAGTGGGAAATTGGAAAAGAGCTACTGGAAAGCTCTCCGTTCGGACCCTCTGATATCATGTCCACAGATCTGTCTCGTGACCTCCAAACTACCAGTCCCCTGTCCGCGCGTCGCGCTCTCACCTCTGCGCGACCACCACCTGTGTCACATGATCTCACTGCCTCCTACGATCGTGCCCACGTCGTCAGTCGTCATCCAAACATCTGCCACATGTACCATCGGCTGTACTCTGCATTTTGTGTCACATCTGAAACCAGCCATACACTGTCATCAGCAGTCTGCCATAGACTGTCATCAGCAGTCTGCCATAAACTGTCATCAGCAGTCTGCCATAAACTGTCATCAACAGTCTGCATCGCCAGTGCCACATACGATAATCTGTCATGCGTACGTTACACCTGTGTCACAATGTGTCACCAGCTGGACAAACCCGGCGCGGTACCATGAAAAGCCGGGGTTTGTTACAAATATGCTAGTAAGTAACTATCAAGAACCCATGTGTCTATGACCTCGTGCGGGTTTTACTATAGTAGGTGTTTAACGGTACTAAGACTCTGCAAGGATATTCAAAGCACGTTCAAAATTCGGTTTTCCGATATTGCAATGCGTGTCAATCATTTTGAAAATGGATACGAGGCGGTGGTGTGCGGTTAGATTCGGTTGGCATGTCCGCATTCCCCATTTCCACCTGCCGTGTCAAGATACCGGTTACGTCTCCCCCCGTGTCCCCCTCCAGATTCGAATCTAGTCGATCACAAACTCCCTCTCGCCTCTCCGACTGTCCCTCTTCCGGCTCCACCGTACGGTCCTGTCCCATCGTAGTCGGGCGCGCGCTCTTCCCGTATCTCCTCAAATCACCCGCACAGATCCCATATCGCTTCTGGATACGGCTCGAGAACTCGTGTTCCCCCTCTACTATTTTTTTGTTATATTGGCACCATACACTCAAGAAAAACTCCGTGACCCGCCACGGCCAAGCTTCTCCGCCACCCTCCTTCCGTGTTCCTTCTCCACCCATTCTCGAAGTTCTCCCGGGGCGGTACGGCCGTACAAGAAGTCCTCCCGCCTGGCCGGGAGTAGCATACGTCGCAATGCTTCCATAGGCAATTTAGTCACCGTATCCGGTAACACTTGTTGAATCCTTCCCAACAACTCCTCTAGTCCGGTTTCCCGAATCCTCGCAGCGGCTGGGCATTTACAGAAAATGTGGTGCTCATTCGCGATCGATTCATCTGTCGGGTGGAGGGGGCAGCAGAAGTACCCTGGGTACAAGTCCGGGAAATATTAATCATTTGTTACCTGTATGTTTCTCGGTGTCGGCAGACTACCAACACCTAGTTTAGCCGCAAAAATATTAGTTTTATCCCCGATTGCCCCCTTTGTCACAGAGGCCTCCCTCCAAATTTGCGGTTTGTTCAGAAAGTTGATGTGATTCGCGTCTCCGGCTTTTCTCCAAGCGGCCTGCATAAGATGCTCGTCCCAATCGCGGTACCATCTTGAATGCATGTACGGTCCGTACGGACGGTGGGGCCATCACGTCCCGGCCCCCTGCTGCTACCGCGTAGTATTTGGGCAAGAACATGTATGGTTTTCGGAAGATACACGGCCCACCTCTAGCCTGTTTGGCTTGCTCATCGGCTCTTGAATTCAGAACGCTCGGCCATTCATTGCTCACGGTGTGTGCCTTCACATGGACCAAATCCGTCGTGGCCCCCATGTGGTCCCTCTTGTTCAGCAGTTCAGCAGCCAATTTGTACAAGAAGTTCATTCAGACCGAGAGTGACTAATATTTTTATTATCCCGGACGGCCCAAATCGGCCCCCGGCTACCGAATAATTTACGGTGTCTCCTACCCCTAAAACTCAACGTCCAAATCAACAAACAAGGCTTGTAGACTAGGCTAACTGCAAATCACAACAGGACATCCGCTACTATCTCCACGGATGAGTAATAACTATAGCTAGCAACTAATAATCTCCGAGCACTATACATGACCGACCATCTCCTTCTCCTCCGCACAACCGTACCTGCCAACCACACCCCCCACACCCCCCCCCCTTCGCCGACCGATGTCCAGCGTTAACTAATTTTGTGATACTCGAGCCCAATCAGAGTAGTCGCGACCCTCTGTTCAGACAGCTCAGACCGAGAGTGACACTCACTACAGTACTCAGTGTCACAGTGTCACAGCGTTCAGAGTTCAGACTTCAGACATCAGAGTTCTGTTGACGGGATGGGGATGACCAGCATGTTCGTGTGCATCAGACTCGCCCCGAGTCGAGTCGACGGAAGCGTGAAGAATGTGAAAGCAGCTGTTGTTCTTGCTTTTGATTTCCGTTTCTTGTTTGCATATCTTTCTCAGATCAGGGATAATCTCATATCATGCATAAAACAAGGTATTAGGGGAATATTTTTCTTTTCGAATAGTGCATTGCCAGGTGAGATGGTAAGCGCACACTTCTCTAGGCAAGGACTCGATAGATGGCTCCGTCCGCTCCCGGTTCCCACAAGTTAAGTTCAGCAGAAGCATGGATAAATCACAACTCCGTAGCAGAAGAAACTTAGTGATACTATCCAAGCGCCTGAAACTCTAGGACCTTCTCACATAATGTTTGGTGAAGGAAGGCAGAAGGTAGCTGACCCCCAGTTCGGCATTTGTACGTGTCGCCTTCACTGTTTGTGGTTGCGGAAAACTGTTCATCACGGCTGACTTACCACTTGCAGTCGAATGTTATCTAATTGGACGTGGAAATGTTTAACGAATATTTCTTCTTCCTCCCACCTCTCAAAAATTGTGAATGATTTCGAGCTTCTTGAACAGATTACTGTCCAATTTGTGCGGTCTGTCTGCGCGCAATATTTCGGCTTAAGTCGAAAGTGTGTAAGGATGTCCCAGTATTCATGTTCAGACTTTTTAGTTCCGCCCACGACTCGATGGTGCCTTTTCAAGTCGCCGCGCGACAGTCGTCAAGTTATCGCTGGTTTGCCGCTCCTTTGCGTGTGGCGCAGGGTGATGCTGCACGAGGTGGCCAGGATGGGCCCCGCTCCGCGCCTTCCGTCATTCGCCCCACCTTAGACATAGGTAGGCTCCCGCAAGCCCTCCGATAAAGGCAGGATCCCGGAAGCCCTCCGATAAAGCGGAGACTGCGGAGTGGAATACCTGTTGTTCTCAGTCAACTGCATCACCTCGCCCAAAACCGCAGCCATCAGAGTTCTGATAGGCTTGTACAAATTTGTGCGCAGCCCCAACGTTGCCGTCTAAAGCTCGCGCTCGGCCGTCGAGCAACCTGCCAGCTTGGGGATCCAAGGCGGCCGGCGCGCCATCGGCTCCTCGCTCAGTGAGTCCCCTGTCGCGCCCCTGACTCCCGACGCGCCGCCCGAATCAGTCCCGCAATTTGCATCTGGTGCATACGTCCGCAGCCGCCGCGCGCAACTTCTCTCGCCCGTCCGTTCTAGCCTGCACGTCTTCCTGTTCCGCCTTAGACTCATTCCAGATTGCCTTTGCGTTCAGCGTCCTCGGTCTCAGTCGAGCCTGCGTTTGCGTCCAGCCAAGACGCGTTCGCGCGGGTCACCCGCGGGAAAGCGACTCGTCAGGAGTCCGCTGCCTGGTGTGTGGCGCCGCGCTCTCTTCTGGGGTGCAAGGCTCTCATCTCTTTTTCTCGGTCTGCCTGTCAGCTTGCCGTGTGACTGAAGCTGCCATGGGCGCAGTCGAAGTCGGCGTGCGTGAACTGCACTGCAGCGGAGTGTCTCACGTCATCGCAGTCGAAGTCGGCGTGCGTGAACTGCACTGCAGCGGATTGTCTCACGTCATCGCAGTCGAAGTCGGCGTGCGTGAACTGCACTGCAGCGGAGTGTCTCACGTCATCGCACGGACGCACATTCTTCACGCTTGGCTTCAACTCGCGTCGCGGGCTCACGATATCCTATAGTGTGTGCCGGGCCGACCTGCTGCCTGGTACCTTCCGCTCACCCGGCGCTCTCTCTTTCTGAATGAATTTGCGGGCGAGGGGTTGTCGCGCACAGGTGCGAGCCACCACGCCAACGGAGCCTGCTGGGCGCCGAAATCACTTGCAGCGAGAGGGCATCAATCCCAAGGGCCCTGTGAGCTGCCATGCGGAGGGCGGGCCGCCTCAGAGGCGTATGAACACGGACGGCGCTCCGCGGCCAGCGCTGCCAGTCACCTCGAGACAGAGGCCGGTCGGGGCAACTGTGGGGGTGACCGGTGCGGCACACATGTCGCCTTCGCAGCAGTTCACGCATGTGCCGACCTCCGGATCGGGGGCACCGCGAGGCGCTCCTCCAGGGGCTGCGGCGCCGGCCGGCCGACATCAGCGGTCGGAGTTCACGGCTGGCGTAGGTGGGCCACCCACGTGGGCCCCACCCCGCACCGCTCTCGGACGAGAGGGGACGCGCTGCGCTTGTCGGTGTTCGCGCCCGTGCAGACCGCTGTGTTCACTGCGCGTGGCGGTGGATTGCCCTGTACGATCTGACTCAGGTCGTTCCTAGCAGCCGTCGTGCACGTGCAGGCAAGCGGCGGGTGGGCTGCTGCACGCAGCGGGGGTGCAGCGGGGCATGATTTGGCAGCGGGATGTCACATGGCAGGCAAGCGGCGGGTGGGCTGCTGCACGCAGAGGGGGTGCAGCGGGGCTTGATTTGGCAGCAGGATGTCACATGGCAGGCAAGCGGCAGGTGGGCTGCTGGATTCAGAGGGGAGGCAGCGGGGTGTTCTCCGTGTCCTCCGACGGGCTCGGAGGCTACCTCGAGGCCACCGCCCAGAAGGTGTCCGTGGTCACCTACGAGCCCCAGGACGGGTATGCCCGTGACATCCAGCACATGGCTGCCCAGTACCTACGAGCCCCCAGACGGGCGTGCCACCCCGGTTGGCTCCGGGCTCACTGCAAGCATCGACACTCGCGCATGCGCCAGTCCTTAGGGAAGCAGCATGAGGTGCGAGCAGCAGCCGCATGTCATCCTCAGATGGTGGCAGCAACTGGATGCTTAACCCAGGCGGCAGCTCTCACCCTCTGGGTCCTGTCAGCCATCCACTCGTGCCACGCAGCAGCGGTAGGGACGCTTGTGCTTCACGGCATGGTGCAGGATACCCGGGCTCTGCCGTGGACGAGCACGAGCAAAGCGTGTGCTGGTGCGGCGTTGGACATGGTGATGGTGACGGGCGCCATGAAGACCACCGCCCAACAGGGTCATTCCATAGGCTGTTTGAAGCCCACACACAGGGGCTGTTGCCGTTGTACACCCGCATGGCAGCTGGGGGGCGCAAGAGGGGCGCAGGGCTGTTCTATGGCGGTCGACCTTGCGTCTGAAGGGATGGGGGAGGTATTCCCTGGGTGCAGCAAGTCGGAGCTCGCTGCAAGTGGCGAGTACAGCCTGCAGGTGGAGCAACCACTGCACGAGCCCGAGAACTGCTCTGCCCATTCGCTTTGTGCTCGGTGGCTCCTCGGCGCAGGAGTCACAGCTGCGCCTCCCCGCAGCCCCACGCATCCAGAGACCCGAGGGCTGCCAGCATGCCCCCTTAGCAATCCTGATCCACGGCGGTCTCAGCGAATCATCATTTTGCCCCGCACTTATCTCAGCAGTTTGGTGCTCACAAGACAGAAGGAGGGGGGTGGCGCAGCTTGACTTCCGCTGCGAGCACGCCGCGCCAGGCAGCGGGCTCGTGCCGGCCTTCACCTTGCTGCAGGAGGTGCGCGAGCAGGACGGCTCAGGTGTGCGCCGCGCCCCGCCGCCCTCATTCTGCACCAGCACTCGCCGCGCCCCGCCGCCCTCGCCCTGCACCAGCACTCGCCGCGCCCCGCCCTCATTGCTGCACCAGCACTCGCCGCGCCAGCCTCATTCTGCACCAGCACTCGCCCCGCCGCCCTCGCCTGCACCAGCACTTTCGCCGCGCCGCCGCCCTCATTCTGCACCAGCACTCGCTGCGCCCCACCGCCCTCATTCTGCACCAGCACTCGCCGCGCCCCGCCGCCCTCATTATGCACCAGCACTCGCCGCGCCCCGCCGCCCTCATTTTGCACCAGCACTCGGTGGCGCGTGACCATCGATCAGTGTGGTGACGAGCTTGGCCGTTTGCAGATCTCGTTCCAGTAGCCAACTGTGGGTAGGGTTCCAGTAACAAACCTCATTCCAGGCGCCAACTGTGCGTAGGGTTCAAGTAACAGTAAACACAGTGTTTTTTTGTCAGAATTCATTAGAATTTGTGACTCCCGCGGTCTTTGTGTGGACCAGTTTACTATCAGGAGGCGCGCCGGCATCCTTCGGAGCACGCCTGGGTCACCGGAACTTCTTCATCAGGCACAAGGGGAGAGGGGGGTTGACGTGGCCTTCCAGAGTGGGTTGGGGTGAAGATTGACTGCATGGCGCACCTTCCAGCTCATCAAGGCTCTCCCCGGCAGCCCTCCAAAGGTGCTGTCGTCTGCACCTGTGCTGCCCCGAGATCTCCACTCATCACTGTCTTGTGTCCTGACCCACCGCTGTCATGCACTGGCCAATGGCTTCTCCAGTTTTCGCCGTCTTCTGTCTTTGTAACTTTACCTTCGCGCCCTGGCCACCGAAACCTCCAATTGCCGCGCGCTTCTGTCTTGAACCGTCACCGTCACGCGCTGATCACCGAATCCTCTACTCGACGCGCTGATCACCGAATCCTCTACTCGATGTCGCCTCGATACGCGTTTCCGCCTCCACCTCCCTTCTCTCCATCAGCTTCGTTTGCCAAGTGTAGCTTGCCCGGTGTTCGATGCAGCTTGGAGGGAGGTGCCGGATTCTGCATGCAGGGGCCCTGCCAGGTCGTGACGAGTGTGAGACGTGCATGGTTGCGAGTTGCCGGCAGCAAGGCCCACACACCTTCGGGGCGTCCACCACTCGCCGCGTGTTCAGTCGTCAGCTGCAAGGGGAGTGTGAAGGGTGGCCATGGCTTGGAGGGCAGGTGTTAGCGGAGGCGCAAGACCGCGAGCTGCGGCCAGGGGTGTGGCACAAGCTGCGCGTGGAGGTGCGTGGGGCGAACGTGATGTCCCTCTTCTGCGATGACCGCAACATCTTCACCAAGCTACAAGGCGCGCCCCCTGTCGAGGGCCCCCTGTAGCCCAATGCAGACCTTTGCTGAGACATGGAGGTCCCCGAGGATGTCCGGCATATCATGCGATGCACGGGATGAAGTGAAGTTTAAGCAACGCGTCTGGTGACTGATGCGCACCATAAGGTTTATCTCTTTACGATTGTGGGGTTGACAATCTACATCATACTGCTCTTTGTCACGCACCATTTCGACCGTCAGATCTGCACCGCACGAGTGTAGAAGGAATGCTGTACAGTCGCAGGATTGGAATTTGTGAGATGCTCATACTTTCTCACCACAAATATTTTTCCGAGATATGACATCCGTGGTCGACATATCGGCATTTCTCGAGCAGACGCGTCGACACATCAAGAGGATTTGTCATATGACTCAGCATAAACGTGGAACGTGTGCCATATAGATGAGTGCTTTCCCCCAAACGTTCAACTCCCTGGACCAAAGAAATTCTTCTTGAGCTTTCTAGACGTAGTAACAAACCCCGAACGGCCAGCTCATGTTAAGCCACTATCACTGGATGTAGGGATACACACGATCAGCGAGGGGAATCCGATGCTGTAAGGTGGGTTAATTTTTTTTGCGTCCAATATTTTGCGGTTGCGATATATTTTGTTCTAAGTCTCCATGACCGCGCGAAGGTGGCTCCTCAAATGACTTTCAGAAAATCAGAATAACGGGGACCTGCACGGAGCAAGAGACCGTCTAGGAGGCCCGAAATGAGCGTGGGCATCCCTGCAGCTGGGTTATGATGTGCGGGGCGTGCCGCCTCATGCGCTACCACCGAGATGCTTTGACAATTAGTCGTGTGTCTTGCCGCAGCCGTCTGATCCTTCGGCTGTGAAGGCGGGCGCACGCGCTGGGAAACAGTCGGGTCATATGACAGTATATGCCAGTGCGCTGAGGGGGAGTGCCAATGACCACTGACCAATGGGTGGAGGGATGCGGAGATGTGTTTGGCGCAGTGAACGTTGGCCCCACAGGGCTCTCTGGCCCACTGGGCCTCGCGGTGGTGAGGGCCAAACTCACATGGCGCGAGTGGAACGTGAAGATGGCAGAGGGAGACTGGCACATGCGGCATGTGCAGGCGCCGTACGCTGGCGATGACCGTCACCTCGTTCAGACCATCGAACAGGCATGCGCCTTCTTTTGGCCACGTGGCGCGCATCGAGCTCGCCCTGAGCGATCGCTGAGTCTGAGCGGCGCACTTGTGTCCCGTGGTGTGCGCTTCCTCGTGGAGGGGTCTTCAAGCTGCGTGTCCGCCGCCTCGAGCCGGAGAGGTAATGTGATTGTGCAAAGTGCTGATGAAATGCGCGTGCCAGCTGGCTCCGCAGTCAGGGCCCGGCCGCAGAGACCGAAGGCTGGGCTCGGGGCTCGGGGGGCTGATCCGAGCTGGGCACTCTTCTTGAAGCGGGCGGTGGCGAATGTCGTGCACAGGATGTATTGGACCGGGATATGGGCATCACCTTTGAGGACATTGCGTCGCTTGACGAGGCTAAGGTGGGTACCTGCCACCCAGGTCACCTTGACGCATATGCACGGCCGCTGCTCGTCTTCCTGCCACACAGAATGCTGACGTGGAACGGGGCGTGGCGATTTCAACGCTTGCACGTGGCCGGCCCTCATGCGCCCTCCGGTCCCGCTGCTTGGTGGCGCCCGCTCGTCGATGGCGCTGGACATGGTGGGGTGCGGTCCTGCCGGGGCTCCCGCCCGGCCTCTGAGAGGAGCGGGGGAGCTGTGGCGATCTCGCTAGGCACTTCTGAACGAGGCGGTGACTCTGCCACTGATCATCCCGGAGTTCTTCACGGGAATAAGGGAGCCCTGGAAGGGGGTGCTTCTCTTTGGGCCTCCAGGCACCGGCAAAACTCTGCTCGCCAAGGTAACTGCTCAAGCGGAGCCCCTGCCACAGATTGTGTATCCGCAGGCCGAGCCGCACCGCCCTCCTGATGGCCATCCTACGCCAGCCTGCCCACTTGCCTCGGATGCCGGATGGCGTGCATGCGTGAGTGAATATCGTTCCTGCGGGCACGGCGGTGCCGTCGCTGCGGCTGAGAAGGAGGCGCATGGAATCCCTGTCTGAGGGCTTCCCTTGGATGCGGTCCATTTCCCCTGCCTTTGCGCATCGCGCCTGGCTCAGGCGCCCGTGCATGCGCGCATAACATGCCCCCGGCCCCCCAGATGTGCAAAGGGGGCTTAGGCCAGCGGCCTCCGTGTGCGTGTGCGGCCTCTGTGTGTGCTGAGAGGGAAAGGGTGAGGGACGAGTGGCGGGCGGCTGCAGGCTGTGGCTGGTATCGGTCAGGTGAAGTTCTTTAACTGCAGCGCGTCTACACTGATGTCAAAGTGGCGGGGGGAGTCGGAGAAGCTTGTACGGGTCCTCTTTAATATGGCGCGCCACTATGCCCCCTCCATCGTCTTCTTTGACGAGGTAGGTGGCTCTCTGCCACCTGGCCCTGGAGCGCAGTCTGTGCAGAGCCCCAAACCCCCTCCTAGGGGTGCATGGCATGTTGGTTTCACTGTCGCTGGGCCCCACCCCTTGCCATCGTTGGCCTATCCCCGACCCTGTCCTCTGATGACCCAAGACGCGTAGAGGCGCCATGTCCCCCTCTTCCTGCGGTCTGTCAGGCTGGCACTTGAGGAGCTGCCACTTGGTGCAACTGTGCGGGCTGCGGGGGGAGCTGGAAGGAGGGTGCCCTGCTGATGTGCCGTGTGCATCGATGCCGCGTCATGGGGGAGGATGGCGCAGGCGGATGCGCTGCTGTCCTCGCGCGGATCCGACCAAGAACACGAGGCAAGCAGGCGCTTCAAGAGTGAGCTGCTCTCGCAGATGGACGGCATTCCGACCAGCAGTGGGGAGGAACCCGGGTGCGGGCCTCCAGCCAAACTGGTGTCATCCTACGCAAGAGACGTGACTGGTCCAATTCGGTGTGAGACATTCTGAGACGTCGCGATCTCTCGCCCCTCTCCAAGCGGTTGAATCAATTTAATGCACCATGAGGCGCGCCGGTCAAGCTGCTGACCCCACCTGAGCCGCCGCGGCTTCTCCGCAGCGCACCTCCGCAGCGCACAGATTGAGTTCCGAAGCGGCGCGCAGGAAAGCGGTGATGGTGCTGGCCACGAGTAACTGCCCTTGGGACCTGGACGAGGCTCTGCGCCGGCGCCTGGAGAAGCGCATCTACATCCCTCTCCCCGACGCCTCGTCTCGCCAGGTACTCCATCACTCTCCTTCCCAAGATTCTTCCCCAAGAGCCCCAGGTCACCGCCAGGTCACCGCCAGGTCACTGCCCTCTTCCTGACTCCTTCAGGCAATGCTGATGAAGCACCTATACCCTCGTCTTGCTCTACTTGGGTTCTTGTTACGCAGCTTGGCAGTGGCCACTCGAGGCTCACAGGGAGTATGCAGCTGCGAAGCTTCGCCAAGTAGAAGTATAACAGGAGGACTACTTCGTCACACGAATTCTCAGTGCCTGCGCTTTCGGTTGATCGCTATGCTGGTTGTGAGATGTCGTGGGGTGTTGTATCAGGACATGTTCCACATTCATCTGAAGTCGGTGAGTATGTCAGAAGATGTGGACGTGGACAAGCTGGTGCAGCTCACTGATGGATATTCCGGGGCGGATATTAAGATCATCTGCAGGTCAATGGCCCGGGGCAGCCTTTGCATCCTGCAGCATTTGATGCGGTGCACATGAGAGCCGCGGGCAGCACTCCTGGCACACCTGGCCGGGGCAGTCGCGCCCTCAAGCGTTTCATCGCAGCGGCAACATTTGTCATATGTCTGGACTAATCTGCTCGTGGCGAATCCTTCGCGCTGCGCCGCCTGCAGAGCCTCCAGGGCGTTGAACAAAAATGCGATTCTGAAAAGCTTGCGCAAATCCAGGCGATGCCGTTTCGACGTTGCCATAAGGCCACTTGCTGCTTTGTTAATGGCTCAGGGCTGATGTAATACGCATATGGGAACCCAAGATGTCAGCCCCTCAGGGGTGTGGGGATGGTTTCTTTCTGCAGGGACGCATCCATGATGCCGATGCGGCGCTTGATTGCCCACAAAAGTCCAAATGAGATCAAGGCGATGAAAGATGCCGGCGAGCTTAACGCTTGTCTCGCAATGGAAGATTTCACAGATGCCATAAAGAAGACAGCGCGCTCCGTGTCCGGGGCGGATCTGCAGAAATTCCAGGCTTGGAGTGATACTTTTGGGAGCATGTAAGTGATCTAAAGATATTTGCAAACTACCTAGTCATATGGTAATTATCTACGGTTAAAAATAAAAGTGGGAACAACTCATGTAATATTGATCGGAATCGGTCGACCAAGATACCGGAGAGCATCTACAAGACCCAGTGAATTGGTGGGTAAGGTCGACTTCAGCCCAAACCGAATGTTATTGGGGAAGAAAGTATGATACGGACAAGTTGGGGTAAGAGGTTCCTGAAAATGGCAAGTTGGGCAATTAGCTACAGTGGATATAAAAAGGAGGATAACTGATGGAATACTGATCGGAATGGGGCAAAAGAGGTGTCTATGGACATCTACATGAGCCTCCGGATGGGATTGGGTGGGTTGGAAACCCGAAAACCCCAAATCCTATACTTGAATCATTGCAGCAGTGTCGACCGGAGTAGAGAAGTTCCACCAGAGCTTCTCGGACACGTCGACGGCGCGTGAGATCTTGGAATGGGTCGGGGGAAGTGTCTAGATGATGAAGATATGCTATGGGCCGCACACAAGTGCCGCAAGCGCTGGGCATATTGTTGGTCTGAGACTGCCATCGCCGATTTTGGCCTCTCTGCAAGCATTCCAGTCTATGGTTTAGGGCTTTGGGGTTTAACATCTACCCAGTCCCATCCGGAGGCTCATGTAGATGTCCATAGACACCTCTTTTGACCCATTCCGATCACTATTCCACAAGTTATTGTCATTTTTATCTCTAAAATCACCCTGTATCGCCTTACAAGTAAACCCACAACAATTTATCAATCGGTCTGGTCGGCTGCCCAAGGAACTTGTGACATGTGTCCCCACTGTTTTGAAGTTCTTCATAAGGTGGAAATGTGTCCGGGGTCGATATCGCAAGATATCACGACTAAAATGTCGATTTGTTTATACTGTAGCCTGTTTCCAAATTGTAGCGCATTTCCAATTGACGGGTACTGTAAAGCATTCATACTATTATTTTGGTCTGTGGGGGAGGGGGGGCATCTGCACCCTTTTTGTTCCCCTTGATTTTAGCAGGGAGCACTTTGATGGCCGCATGTGTGGGGTTTCTCACGCAGTGTCCGTGGCAGTAGAACCAGCCGAGCCCGCTCTTTGTCGGCCGTCGGTACCTTGTTTGCCGTTGTAGTTTCTTTCTGTCAAGGAGATGTGGTGCAGGGTTGCATATGGATTTCCACCTGCCTACAGTTGCTAGCGTGTATATATATATATATCCTCATATATGTATATTGTATAGTTCCTATCGTACCACGTTCAGGAAAGTGATAAGCAAAATAGGAGCACCCACCAAAGAAAAGGCAGGCCCTGGAAGACAATCAGGACGGTAGCAACCACCGCGGGAGGAAAGATCAATTCGACTGCGCAAGGATGCCAAAAGTGAGTGGCCTGAATATCTCAAGCTGTGATATACGTGGGCACACCTCAGAAAGCCTCTTGATGTCAGAATGCACGTACAAAAAGTACTCCTCCTTGCAATTACGTCACGTGAAATTGGCAAACTGTCCAGCACTTGGGACGCTGGATGTATACTTACAGAACTCCAAATGAAATGTCGGTACACTGAACGGACCTTATTAGCATAGTAACTCTACACGAGATGAACGACGACTGTCATACATGACATAATAACAATCACCGTACGGGATGCAACAAACGAGTACGGGATGTAACAAATGAGTACGGGAAGCAACAAAAGCATCGTACCCAGCACCCTCGGACAAAAACGACCAACGAGAAAATGTAAATGACACATGTTATAGTAATATATAAACGTGTACAACCCATATAATAAAGTACATATACCCCTCGTGCATCAAAGAGTAAAAATCCAACCCACCCACCCGACCAGATCCGGGCAGTGGGGGCGAGCAAATAAATACCCCTCAAAAAAGGCCATGTGTATACACAATAATAATTCAAGGCCTGGGTAACGCTAAGGCCAATTTACACAAAAGTTCCAAAAATCTTTTTATTTGATAAACAGGTCGCCCAAAGCGATCTGGACATTTTGCGCACTTTAGGGATCAAATTGGCTACGTTATGAAAAAGTTATGGTCGATACCATTCATTTCCCACCCATACTTAACCATACTTAAAGCGTTTATATCTCGCGATCTAGGAGCTCGGAACTTTTGTGTAAGTTGGCCTTAGAGTTATTCAGACCTTGAAGTGTAAGGACGAGGATAACATCAAGAGGAACCCAATATCCAGCGGAGTTCTGCCCTCACAATTCAGATATGCCACCATCATAAAATATGATAGGATTATAAAGAAGTAGTCAATATAAAAGAGGTAACGCCATATATCCCAAGAAGAGATACAACTCACACACCACGCCAAAATGACGGGCGTCGTGCCTTTATAAAACCTAGCTGCCAAAGTTGTCACCCGGCGGCAACCTTGTTGTCGCGCGAGAAACGTGGGCTCGTCGCGCGAGAAACTTTCTCGTAGGCCCGCGCGGGGCAAAATCGCGTGTTGACCCCCCATTATCACGCCCGCCCCCCCTTCCGCTTTCCCCCTCCACAGTCCACACACGCCCCCCTTGTGCGCTTTTGCACTCTCCTCGCGCTGTTGCAGTTGGCGGAACGAAAAACTGCTGTTTTTCGCTGGGGGAAAATACTTAGTATCAGAGCGTGACACGAGTACTCGCGTCTGCTCGCGTCAATTGTTATCTCGCCCTCACTTGTCACTCGCGTGGTGCCGCGAGTTGACGCGCATCACACTGTGAGCTACACTGTGGGTTGTCGCGCGTGTCACTCGCGCCTCAGATGTGTCACAGTTTGGCATGCACTTGTACACTCCGACTGCTGAACTGCACTGTTCTTCAAGAAAGGTGAACCGACGATAAGCATTCATAATCATGCACACAGCAACCTCGTCTTCGACATGAATTAACGTTGCCGCAGCATATTGCAGACAGGTGTCCAGGGAGAGGGACATTGTTGTTGGATAAGAATGCCGTATAATCCTAGGGAACTATTGCAGTGCACCAAATGCCCACTGAAAATTCGCAGGGATGGTATGGCCACGCATTTGAAGCGACACCAAAAAAAAGATCAGGAAGCTGGCAGCGTGGAGACTTTGTTTCGCCGGCATCAAGAGGCGCAAGTCACTCAAGCCCAAGACCATGAACAAGCCACTTCGGAGGCAGAAGTTGGTGACCAAGGTTTTCAGGTGCGTGAGCTCACAAACGTAGATCTAGTAACCGACTCAACTTGAAGTCTCGGTCAAGTTTTTTTTTCGTCTGTTGGGTCGGAGTAAAAGTTGAAGAAAGCCAATGCGTTCTGTAACCGAAGGCAGCTTTGAATACTGCTTAAGTTGTCCCTAAAACCCAAGGTCGCCTTGGTTGTTTGCGTTCCGAGTTCTGTATGCGACAGTGGCATACACGCATGCCACGCATGCGTGTGCCCGATAAGTAGCGCCTAGAACGCGTTTTCCGTGTACCTTTTCAACATGATTCAGTACCAGAAATTACGTATCGATTTTCGTTGTAAGCTTTCTCTAAAGGTTGTTTCATTAAGGTCAATAGCGTTTCTTGCAAACGCTGGAAATTTCGTGGGACTGTCCGCTCATTCGCCTAGCAGCGACCGGTATGCGTTTGATGCAGCATCAGACAAACTTACTTACAACTTGGGACGCAATCATGCGCCAAGCTCTTCCACCTTAATGCGCGTTGAAATATATTTTTGTTATTGTTGCGAACGTGTGCTGGTGCATGCTCCCCAGGACCCGGAACTAAGCCTCGGGTTGCGTCGCTGTTTTGTTCAAGTAGCATAGAAAAGGCCCATTGAGATATTGAAGTCGGACATCGTTGCAACTAGTTAAAGACGGTTTTCGTAGAATAGTGTTACTATATTGTTGCGTGCGCACATATAACAGCTTAGTTTATTGGAATGCTAGATGCAGCCCCTCCCACCCGCCGAACTAAGTCTACGGTGCTATGAGGAATGGTTTCAGTGTTTAGCGTTTTGATCTTAAAAGCATTGCTTTTACAACTAACTGTGAACAAGGTGTTAAACTTCGCACTTAGGGGTGAGCTTGAGGCATCTGGATGGCTCGCTCGCTTAGGGTATGAGGGGGGAATGGCGTTCTCCCCGCCACACCCAGTCTGCAATCTGCTGTGACACTAGGATTGGGTTCAGTGCTTGGGATGGCCATACAACATGCATGTGTGATGCATTCCATTGTAAAGCCCTTGTTCTAAGCTTTACAACCATATATGGCACTTAGGGGTGAGCTTGAGACATCTGGAAGGCTCGCTCGCTTAGGGTATGAGAGGGAAATGGCGTTCTCCCCGTCACACCCAATCTGCAATCTGCTGTGACATTAGGATTGGGTTCAGTGCTTGGGATGGCCATACAGCATGCATGTGTGATGCATTCCATTGTGAAGCCCTTGATCTAAGCTTTACAACCATATATGGCACTTAGGGGTGAGCTTGAGACATCTGGAAGGCTCGCTCGCTTAGGGTATGAGAGGGGAATGGCGTTCTCCCCGCCACACCCAATCTGCAATCTGCTGTGACATTAGGATTGGGTTCAGTGCTTGGGATGGCCATACAGCATGCATGTGTGATGCATTCCATTGTAAAGCCCTTGATCTAAGCTTTACAACCATATATAGCACTTAGGGGTGAGCTTGAGGCATCTGGAAGGCTCGCTCGCTTAGGGTATGAGGGGGAAATGGCGTTCTCCCCGCCACACCCAGTCTGCAATCTGCTGTGACACTAGGATTGGGTTCAGTGCTTGGGATGCATCGTTTGTTCTAAGCCGTTCATGATATTCAGCATGCAATAATCAAAGTATTCTAGCTACCTTGAATTCCGCTAGTCGCTCAAACTCTTACATATGTAACAAATGGTACCCATGCATGTTTGCTGTTAGTAGTTAGTTACAACCAAATGTAAATGCTTGGTGCATGATGATTTTGCGATGCCATACTTGTTGATTTATCTCACATAAATATTCATGATGGTCATCAACCGCAAAATATCGTGTAAACATTGATGCATATGCACGCATACGACACTTCATAAATGTGCATCGTACTAATGGAATATTCCTTGTTTAATATGATCGTTAATTATTTCATTAAGGAATCGATGGTTTTTTCAAAAGGAATATTCTTTTTTTTTCGGAGCGGCGCCTCGCGGCGGGCGGGTTTTGCTCGCTCCGCTCGCGCTCCACTACGCTCGCGCTCGCTCCGCTCGCTCCGCCGGTGGCCACCGGCGTTGCCAACTATTACAACTAGGTTATAAAACGGACACGGCGTGCAGCATGCTTCTCAGCTCGTGCACTCTCACGCAAAAACCGTTGCGTGTCAATCGATGTATCATGATCATCTGATATGTTTGCAGTATTCTGTACTAAGGATAACCAGTGAATGTTGCACAGAGTATAGTGCAATGACGAGTTTTCCCGGTCAACACACCATGCAGCATTAGAGTGCGAACTCCCAGGCGCATGCCCATGGAATAGTGCAAATGCATGCACAAATACAAAGAATGCAAAAGGGTTCCAAGCGTGTTCATCAAAAACATCAGGCGCATATAAACCCATAAATGCAGGATCGGTTACGATATCCGAAGCATAACCACTGGCTAGTAGAATGAATGCGTTGCAGCAAGTTGCTATGATTATTGCGATAAGGATGTTCAATTAATATCAATAGCAATATGGTTAGCAGCACCACGACCAACACCTTTAAATACCAACGCTGGCACATTCACCACCGGCGTAGAGATGTCCAATAAACATTTCAACTCTAATTGTTGTTTAGGCCATGACTGAAGTTGAGAAAGTAAAGATATGCTAGTATTGATATGGCAATCCACATCATCATCAATAAAAGCATCAATCAACGTGTTAATAATGTCCACTCGCGTGTCGGAAGCATTATACCAACTCCACAACGCAGTAGTACAACCGTTCTGAATAGAATCCGGTCCCCGTGACATAATGAAGTCATGATCAGAAGGGAAAGCCAAATGTCGTAAATCAGGAAACTGCTGAAGCTCCAGGACGGAGTGCATCTGCTTCCTTGTACATATCTGCCGCCCGACATCGACAACCGCACAACAGAAATTGTGCACACAGCAGCAATTTAAAATAGCATTCAGCCAAAAAGGCATGAGTAACAAAAACATCAGGTTGGAGTTGATCCCTCAATGGAATATTACTCTGTGCTGTCTCAGACCGTAACAAGTGGGAGGGAATATTAATTAAGTCAATATAGAAAGCTCGTTCTAGCGCATGAGGAGAAACAAAAAGCTGCAAAACAACCAGGTACAAATTACCCAAAGTGGAGGGCGGCGCAAGTGCACGCAAGTTGTGAACACAAGTCATGAACATCACAAAGATGCGACTTAATGAGAGAATGTATATAGCGCATGCCTGCAAGTTGCATATTAGTATCATCAAAATCCAAGAGAGTATCCACAGTCGTAGGCGGAAGTACCCTTCAACACGTGAAGGCAATGGTGTACAATTTGCAGTTGAAGGCAAACGGAGACGGTGTTGCTGAGCAACAGTATCCGAATCCCGACATTTGAAGTCCATGTTTAGCAGCATAGCATTCCAATATGTCATTAGATTGCATGCAAGAAGGCGCAGTAAACCTTCTCATCAACGGCATGGAGGCCATTGGAATCAGTGATAGGGGGTGGACGCATTGAAGCCACACCCAATGGCCCAATCATAGATTTGCAGAACTTATCATAATGATTATGAAGTTTAAGATACATGCCATTAGCATGCGTGAGGTCAGTCTCTAACTGGCGTGTATAAGCCAATTGTTGCAAAGCAACAGCCGAATCGGCACCAGCCTGGGCAACAGGCTCGGTAGAAACAGTAGCGGCAGATCTCGGTGGCCCATCGTGTTTAAAAATGCACATTGCCTTACGGCACTTCTCAAAAGGGCATTGAGGCATGTCGTCAAACGTCTCAGAATGAAACTTCTTTTTAACCCAAAGGTCGCAACAACAGCAACAAGCCTCATAAGGGCAGCCTTGCATGCCAAACTCTTTAATGAGGGCAAGCTCCTCCGCAGGCTTTTGGGTTACCCAAGTGGGATCAGCCCTCGTCACCTTAAGCGGGAGCACAGCTCGAAAGCAAATCTGCTCACCGGCATGCTCAGAAGTCCTCGTCGTCGATTGTCCTCGTGACTCGAATCATTATGCCCCACCTAGCACGTCCACTGACTGAAGAAGTAGCATCACCATCAGGTTGGGAGACACCAAGTTGTTGCAACAATACAGTCTGTTCTGAGGTGTCATCATTCCGACGGCTGTATGTGTTTTTATTACCACCGCCACGAGGACCACCATGCGGCTTACCAATCCGACCAAATTGAGCAGATCCACCCATAGTTATAAAGCACTGTCAAAGTATGCAAACCGGTGCACAAACAAGTCATATATTCTACCATGAGGGATATTACCAAAGTGATTCAAGCCCTCAATAGAGGAAATAAACTTATGAACCAATGCCAATAACTTATATGTATAATATGCCTTATGAAAAATGCAATAACGAAACAGTGACGCAGCATTATTAAGAAACCAATGAAGGTAACTATTTATACGGTACAATCGTACCAACTCGCCAAAAAATATATTATGAACCTGTGACAAACAAGTGTTGGAACCGCAATGTGGAAATTTACGTATATCAAAAGGAAACGATAGAAGAGCCCGAAGCCAATTCCAGGCTACAGTAAAGCTTCATAGGGTCTTTCTGTCCAGGTGCAGGTAGTCCGCATCTTCACACACAATTCTATTTCACCGAGCGAGTCTCTCTCCGAGACAGTGCCCAGATCGTTACGCCTTTCGTGCGGGTCGGAACTTACCCCACAAGGAATCCTTGAAAGTACACTTGGACCTCGCATATTGGTATTGTTCAGCGGCACAGGTTCGTTGGAGCGAGAGCTTCTACGGTGCTTCCCCTCGGCAGAAGCTATCACTTTGGACTCAGTAACAGCCTGGCAGCCCATTCACGTGTTGGACATCATGCAGTGTAATTATCAATAGTATCTACCAGGTTATTTTGATGTCATATGGGCTAGTCCCCCTCGCACTCAGTACGTACAACCAGGCTCGCACCACAGGCGCCCCCCCGGATCTGGTGACTGCAGATGCGATAGTGCAGCGTACTCTCTACTCTGCAGGTGATTTCATACTTGCAACCATCGCATTGGTTCATTGAGAACCCCAGAGGGCGAACAGGGCGTCACCCCAACGCGCTGCGACTGAGACCTTTCATGCAGCAACTTCCAATTCCCCTGGTATGCACCTACTGCATGTATGGTGAGAGGTATATGAAACCCACTTGTATATGATGGACCAACAGCTCTCATCTCACACCCCTCCTGCGATGTACTGCGGCCACCCCTTGTGACACACCCATATACAGCTCAATCAGGTCCACATCCTGGTCAACCAGGTGCTGGAGCGGCGGCGACAGTGTATCCTATACACCCCCCGTCCGCTCCTTCGGCAGTTGTTTCAGCACCTGAAGTTCAATGGCAAGCAGCGACTGAAGACTGAAGACCCGCCTTAGATACTGTACTGTCTGTCAAGGATCGCGCGGAACCCGAGGTTAACGTTGGCAGCGTGACCGGGGGGAAGCCTTTCTGGGACTTTCAGTGAACGGATGGGACGGCAGTTAAAGCATAATATGCGGAGCAATGTGATTAGGAGCCTGTTATGGAAGATAGCCAGCCCTGCCTTTGATGTTAGGAGTGGTCACGGAGTATATCCACTCCTAGGGGGAGGGGGAGTTGTGCCGGTGGGCACGACGGCTGTGATATCTCGAGTGTGACGGGTCATGCGTATGGCTGATAGTATGAACTGAGACGTGAGAGATGTAGAATAATGCCATGTATGACAGTATGACAGTATGACACGACGACAGTATGACATCGTGACAGTATGACAGTCTGATATCATGTCAAGATTCGACAGAGAGAGATAGAAGTTCCGAGAAAATGGCAAGTATGACAGTATGACACGATCAGGGCAGAAGTCCTCTCCGGAGTTCTTTCGGCCAGTTTTCGAGAAAACATTTGTTATTTCTTGTTTTGCCATCTTTTTGCATATTTAAGGGTCAAAATTCTTTCGGCCAAACTTCGGCCAAACCCTCTTTTTGGGAGACTCTCTCGGCCAGGGGCCGGTCAATCGCGACGACAGGACTTCTCCCCTGGACACGATGCCAGTATGACAGTATGACACAGTGTCAGTATGACAGCCTGGCATCGTGTCAGGTTTTGACAGAACGAACGTGATTCAAGATCGAGATTGGAATTGATGACGAATCGAGATATGATGAAAGATTCGGGTTTGTACATTTCGGGTCACAGAGTTGTGTTGTGACAATCGATAAAGGTGTAGACGGAAACGTCTTCGGCCTCATAAATCAGTTTACAGTTTGCATACAAAGCTCAACCTGCCATTTCGTTCAGTGCACAGTATATAATAAAAAGATCTCGTTTCGTTGGATCAACCAAAAATACATAATAGAATGATGTCCCTGCAACACCGGGACATCTAGTATGGAATCTGCACCTGATTCTTTCATATAACAACTTTTTTATAAACCTCATTTTGGAATTGAAATCAATAAAAGGTCCGCAGTACACTCTCAGAGGTTTGGTTGTTGATTTGTAAGGTTTTTCTAGGTGTGACTAAGTTTTTTACTGTGGAGTTACATCGATCGTCATCTGGTTTCTTTTCCGGGTATCATTATTGGTATTTATCATTTCCCGGAACCTCGTCATGAACACCATCTCAGACGCGAGGACCTCGCCACGCGTGCGTATCGAGGAGGAGGCGCGCGCGTCTCCTGCATCGTGAGAACTTGGTGAGTTCTCGCGTTTTATGAACCATTCGACGTCAGGCGTACACTTGCGGACACACTCGTGCACTACTGGTGACGTACACCCGGCTGTCGTCGCGGGCGATGAGATGCTGGCGACATGAACGGCGGGGAGGTGACGAACAGCCTGCTGCCTCGAATGGTTCCTGCATCGCGACATTCGTGAGAACTCGGTGAGCTCTCGCGTATTAGGAACCATTCGGCGTCCGCCGCATACCTGTGGACACACACGGTGTTGGAAGCGATGTCACGATGGCGTAAAATTTTAGTAGCATATCATATTCTACGCACAACTGAAAGCAATAAGCCAATGATAACTAAGTGCACATAACTAAGTACACAGGTAGGAGCGGCGCAAGAGATATCAACATATGAAAATGAATACATACATCTTAGGCTATCTAAGCTTTGGGGATGCCGCTAGGCAGTCATACCATGCGTCAAAATCTACAGTCACCGAAGTCGAAATATCGCAAATACAGTGTAGAGGTAGTGTAAAATTGATCTGAAAGAACTGTCATCTCTGAAAGCTATCATAGCCGACCAGTGTCACAACCGAATCTCTTATATCTACGGAAATCGTTATCGTTGTATCTCAACACACCACCTCGGCTGAGGTGGCTGTGGATGTGGAACTGTGTACATATGTGGGCATCCCCGGCGGCAGTCCTAGTCCTAATCGACATATGCATGTATATCGATCTCGGTCCACCTGTTAGTCCGGCGGTAAACCCAGTCGTGAGACTATAACATCCGGATGGTATGAAAGTAGCAAAAACTCTGCAAAGAACCGCTCTCTATTAAGAGGCATCAGAAACTTTATTTCAAGGTTCATAGCTCACAATGGAAATGTCAAAGGCACTATACAGCAATCAAACAAACTAACCCAACTGCCAAAACCACTACCTAGATAAACATCATGCAGATTCCTAGCGTATCAACAAAACAATTACAAACAAATTCGTTTGGGAAACAGTTTTGATAATCGTACACGATTGTCAGAACTGTGTATCGCGTGTTCATTAATAATCTCTATATAGCCCGTATAAACCGGACGAGGAAAGAATGGGAAATGATCCTCCTAAAGGCCTCAAGCGATTTAAATATTGCCAAGGAGGGCATGGGCCGATGCAAAAAATCACAGGGTTACTGCCTGACTCACGTTTGACAATCGTATACGATTGTCAACCTCTGTCGTTGGGTTCGTCTCTCTGACGCACGTTTGACACTCGCATGCGACTGGGTTATACCCCCTGAGTCCCTGGTCAGGGTGGGAGGGGGGAGTCAGTGTATATTCCTTAAGTATGAAGAAAAAAATTATTTTTTCTTAAGTATGGGAAAACGCAGGCGTCGACGCGGACCGACGCGTTACCCTCCTTAAGTATGGGCTTAAGTATGGGAGCCCTAATTTTGAAAATCTTAAATTGTTAAGAATGTTTGGTCCGTCCGTCCGTCCAAAAAATGGTCCGTCCATTTGGACGGACGAGAACCTACTTTATATTTAAGGCATGCTCATATGCACTCATATTTCTTCTATTTGGCTCAAATGAATGTGTGTGCTAGGAATTGATATGTGCCCTTGGATAAGAGATTTATTTTTTTCCCACCTGTACGTTCACGTACCCCCTATATAAATACACATGAAAAAATGGCATGAGGCTTCTAAGCCACTTCCGTGGCCGATAGATCTGTATGCAAGGAATCGCACGGGCTCAGCCAAGCTGACCATAGCTGCAACGGCGGTGTAGGGGTTCAGATGCTGGGCGCTGGGCAGATTTGCCAGCCTACTGGCTGAGGATTCAGGTGGCGCAGCGAATGCACAATGCATACGGTTACTACCGGCGAAAAAGTCGCTGTTGAGCTGCCAAATTTTCGAGGACGCCGTTTGCGCCGACGAGCATAATACCTTAACCCCAGTCCCGGGAAATCTATCAGGGAAAAAAGGGAGTCGGCAGGCAAAGCAAAAGAATACTGCACGACCGTCGGACATCATGTTGGGCGCAAAGTTGCACAAGTTCGTGCAATTTCGTAAACCCCCGATAAATCCCGCGTGATGTTTTTTTGATGTATATGTGTGTGTGTGTGCTTATCCTTGCGACTCCTTTATGTGTGTGTGTGTGTGTGTGTATGATATATATACATATATGTCACACACACATATATATAGGCTTGATTTATTTAACCAAGCTGCGCCTGTCTCTCGAGCTACTCGGCTGCTTTCCCTTTCCCAACCCAACTACTCACGTGGCAGCCATCCCCGCGTCGCCTTCTTTTCGGCCTCCCCACACTCAGTCAATTGTCGCCTTGGCTTTGCAATTTGGTGCCCCGATCGGCATATTCTAGCTGGTGTGCATGCATGGGTATGTGGTGCTTCTATTGACCCCTTTGCTGGCTACCACTACCTTGTCTGTAACCGGCGTGGATGAGCTATCATGGCACATCGTGCCGTTCGTGATGTGTTGGCATCTACGCTGAAGCAAAAAGTCTTTTATCCAGCCTTTGTCCTCGCATAGGATCGCAATCATCATGGCTATTCGCCCGATTGAAAGCCCGACATCTCAGTGCTCAACCACGATGAACGAGGCAGGCATGTCGTGATTGGCGCGAGCCTTGCATTCCCTTGTTACGCCTCGTATGTGGACCGGGCTGCTCGGGGGCCGCTGCGGGCTGTGGCGGTACATGTGCGAGCCAAGAGGGCATTATATGGGCCAATCTGGCCTCACACGCGTGTTCAATGTGCCTTTTGCGATGGAGTTTTTTTTTGAGGTTTGGGGAAATCGGTGCGGAACTTCTTCGACAGTTGTGTACAGCGCAGGCAAGACCGATTGTTTCAGCAGGAGGAGGATGCAACATGGCCACAAGCGGAGCTTTTCGACCTATTGGTTGCAGCGGATGGTACGTTGACCTTCACGGCTCGCAGGGCTACGGAATTGCTCGCATGGCTAATCATGATTATCAAAATGGGCGAACGCTAGGAATCTGCATGATGTTTATCTAGGTAGTGGTTTTGGCAGTTGGGTTAGTTTGTTTGATTGCTGTATAGTGCCTTTGACATTTCCATTGTGAGCTATGAACCTTGAAATAAAGTTTCTGATGCCTCTTAATAGAGAGCGGTTCTTTGCAGAGTTTTTGCTACTTTCATACCATCCGGATGTTATAGTCTCACGACTGGGTTTACCGCCGGACTAACAGGTGGACCGAGATCGATATACATGCATGTGTCGATTAGGACTAGGACTGCCGCCGGTATGTACACAGTTCCACATCCACAGCCACCTCAGCCGAGGTGGTGTGTTGAGATACAACGATAACGATTTCCGTAGATATAAGAGATTCGGTTGTGACACTGGTCGGCTATGATAGCTTTCAGAGATGACAGTTCTTTCAGATCAATTTTACACTACCTCTACACTGTATTTGCGATATTTCGACTTCGGTGACTGTAGATTTTGACGCATGGTATGACTGCCTAGCGGCATCCCCAAAGCTTAGATAGCCTAAGATGTATGTATTCATTTTCATATGTTGATATCTCTTGCGCCGCTCCTACCTGTGTACTTAGTTATGTGCACTTAGTTATCATTGGCTTATTGCTTTCAGTTGTGCGTAGAATATGATATGCTACTAAAATTTTACGCCATCGTGACATCGCTTCCAAAACCGTGTGTGTCCACAGGTATGCGGCGGACGCCGAATGGTTCCTAATACGCGAGAGCTCACCGAGTTCTCACGTGGATCGCCTGAGGTTAAGGTATTATGCTCGTCGGCGCAAACGGCGTCCTCGAAAATTTGGCAGCTCAACAGCGACTTTCTCGCCGGTAGTAACCGTATGCATTGTGCATTCGCTGCGCCACCTGAGTCCTCAGCCAGTAGGCTGGCAAATCTGCCCAGCGCCCAGCATCTGAACCCCTACACCGCCGTTGCAGCTATGGTCAGCTTGGCTGAGCCCGTGCGATTCCTTGCATACAGATTTATCGGCCACGGAAGTGGCTTAGAAGCCTCATGCCATTTTTTCATGTGTATTTATATAGGGGGTACGTGAACGTACAGGTGGGGAAAAAATAAATCTCTTATCCAAGGGCACATATCAATTCCTAGCACACACACTCATTTGAGCCAAATAGAAGAAATATGAGTGCATATGAGCATGCCTTAAATATAAAGTAGGTCTTCATTCATGCAAATTCCCAGAAATGCTTGCAAGGACGAATGAAATTCAGTCCCTTTAACAGTGCAAAAATTGACGCCCAAATCGTAGGCTGTACACGACAGCGTACGCTGTATCCATATTATATAAATTGAAGCCCGAGTGTATTGTAAATTAAAAATTCGGAATAATTTTGCATATATAAATTAGGTCTTCATTCATGCAAATTCCCAGAAATGCTTGCAAGGACGGATGAAATTCAGTCTCTTTAACAGTGCAAAAATTGACGCCCAAATCGTAGGCTGTACACGACAGCGTATGCTGTATCCATATTATATAAATCGAAGCCCGAGTGTATTGTAAATAAAAATTAGATTTCCATATTTATATGGATGCATTGTGGCATCGTTAAAAACAGTAATCACTATCTTTCTATTTTAAGACCAAAGGTCGATCGTTGGCGGAGCGGGACATACGAGTAGTAATCTAATCGTTCGTTTTATAGCATTTCTGCCGGCTGCTATTCAATACAAATCATGAATAGAGAAGTGTGTCACTGTATGTTGTATCCATATTATATTATATCATATTATATTGTAAATAAAAATTGAAACGTACCCAGCGTGCGGTATAAATGAGTAAGGTCACCCATGAATGACGGTGTTAATAATAATATAATTCAGGAGGGGGGTCTGGGGCGGAGCTAGCGGTATCCCCCCCTAAGATAGAGATGGATAGATCTGAACACTGATACGAATATAAACGCAATACGTTAAGTATGTGTTTTTGGAACACAGAAAGAAGGGAGGGGGGTGAATTAAGTCCGTTAACAGTGACATGCAATTACCAACCATACATTAAGGCATGCTTAATTATATACACTACACTTGGGCTTCAATTGATGTAATATGGATACAGCATACAATGTGTCGTGTACAGCCTACGATTTGGGCGTCAATTTTTGCACTGTTAAAGGGACTGAATTTTTTCCCGATTTTTCAAAAGAGGTGGAATCTTCGATTTCATCTCCGATTTTTTCCCCAATATAAAATTGTTAGCATGGTTTGTTCGCAGCAGATTCATCGGTCATCATGGCGAAATAGCATGGGCGCTATCTTGGCTGATCATTAGCCGAAGGCCATCATCTGCATTGGACGAATTATAAAATTCATTACGACAGACACATGTATTGTATCACGGAATAAGTGCCAAGGTCTCGATAAGCTATGGATCGATGCCACATTATGGTTTTCCCAGTCCATACTTTGCATTCCATTCATCATACTGTCGAAGGTCATCTGGAGCCACAGTTGGACGGACCGCCTGTACATCATCCCACCGATTCATAAAACTCACATAATGCCACACGCATCCCCAGTCACCAAAGTTTTAGCCTTTGTTTCAGGTCCGTTTAAATAAACTGCAAAATGAGTCCTTCCAACCATACTCAACTGTGATAAAATAGATGGGTAAATTGGAGTCCTGCGCATGTCAAATGGCACTATTAACACCAGCTGCCTTAACATGCAGATTGCAGCTTTAACAATGCTGAGGTCACACATTGTACCCGAGAGATCCTGAAAAGAGCATGCTTGGACGAACCCTTGGAGGAGCACGCTTGGACGAACCCTTGGAGGAGCA
>LGRX02007934.1:0-10054 GCA_001247695.2 Cymbomonas tetramitiformis | reverse complement strand
GGGGCGCCGCAGATGAGGGGAGGGAGGGCTGGGGCGCCGCAGATGGATCGGTGGAGGCCTTGGACGAACAGAGCGGGTGCCTCACTGCGGCCACGGCTAGCGGGTGCCTCCACCTCTGGAGCCTCAGGTCCTTGCCTCACTTGTTCACCTACGCACTCACTTGCCCGCTCACTGTGCTTCATACACTGACGGCAGGTAGCTTGGATATTGGCTGCCTAAAATGGGAGTTGGTCCATCAATGCTCAATCAATGCGTGTCCCAGGCTCAATCAATGCTTGTCCCAGGCTCAATCAATGCTTGTCCCAAGCAGGATGAGCATTGCATCTCGTAACCTTCATGTAGTTTCTTTGTGAGCCAAGAAAGTCTCGCCAGCCGGAATAGTCTCGCAAGCCGGAATTATTTCGCAGCACTCGCGCTCGCCTGGAGTCAAAGCGAGCATGCGGCGTGTGTTGTTGGTCTGCACAGTGACACGTGCGTGCGCGCACACGTGTGTGCGTGTGTGCGAGGTCGCCGCTTCGCCGGCTCATGTGTAGGCCCGCGCCGCGTGGCATCCGCCAGGCATCCCGGCGTGCCGGCAGGCTGAGCTGCAGGGCAAGGCTGAATGGTGGAGTGCGCTGGGAGTATCACTGCTCAGGAATCTGCGTGCGCGGGGAATGCTGGTTGCTGCTACCGGGCACCGCCCTTACATCTGGGCGTGCCGCAGCGCCCGCGGGGAGTTGGCGCCCCTGGCATGCTGTGCTGCCGGTGGCGTTGCGTGGGTCTTCAGCCCGCCTAAGGCTGCTCGGGGGCGCCCCTTGGCGCCCGCCTCCGGGCAAGAAGGGCAAGAAACAGCCTGGCTCCCGTGGGCTGGAGTGAGTGAGCAGGGAGTGCAGGTGCATGCGTCCCACTCCCCACAGGCCTGCCAGCAACTGCTTCTGGACCGCACTTCAGCTTCTTGAGTGCCCGTCATTCGTTGTGTTGCAGCATCTCATCCATTTGGGCAGGATGAGGGGGCGCGTGCACAAGCCGGCGAGCGTGCACGACGTGATGAGTGGGGCGCGTGCACAAGCCGGCGAGCGTGCACGACGTGATGAGTGGGGCGCGTGCACAAGCCGGCGAGCGTGCACGACGTGATGAGGGGGGCGCGTGCACAAGCCGGCGAGCGTGCACGACGTGATGAGTGGGGCGCGTGCACAAGCCGGCGAGCGTGCACGACGTGATGAGTGGGGCGCGTGCACAAGCCGGCGAGCGTGCACGACGTGGTGAGGGGAGCGCGTGCACAAGCCGGCGAGCGTGCACGACGTGATGAGTGGGGCGCGTGCACAAGCCGGCGAGCGTGCACGACGTGATGAGTGGGGCGCGTGCACAAGCCGGCGAGCGTGCACGACGTGATGAGGGGGGCGCGTGCACAAGCCGGCGAGCGTGCACGACGTGATGAGTGGGGCGCGTGCACAAGCCGGCGAGCGTGCACGACGTGATGAGTGGGGCGCGTGCACAAGCCGGCGAGCGTGCACGACGTGGTGAGGGGAGCGCGTGCACAAGCCGGCGAGCGTGCACGACTAGACAATTATTATTTGGAAAATAATAATTTGGGTTATTGTAGAAGCTACGCACGCGAACCCTAAGTGTAGGGTCGCCAGGCCCGTCTGCCAGAGCGATGCCACACCGTGTCTGTGGCATCGGGACGGGGGGAGTCATCGATCACGGGATCGATGACACGTGACACGTTTGGGCTTGACACGAGAAGTTGGTTGTTAACAACTTTCTCACGAGGTGTCAAGCAGTTTTTCGGAATCTCAGCCTCAGGAGCGACGCTCCATCACCGTTCTTTTGATTCCGAAAACGTATTCGCAAAATTCTTGGATATCGCGCAGCGTATATCACAGTTTTTCGCTCTGTTTACGCGCGGATGTTTGGACAGTTGAAAGTTGGGCCGAGAGCATCTTACGGACAACCCACAGAGAAAGACGCGGGGACGCAGTCCGACATTGCAGGAGTGCGCGCGTCCTTGGAGGATCGTACTGACAGGAGGGACTGGTCGCATCCGGTTTTCGTGCCCTGCAAGTGCAAGTTCAACTGTCCGTACTGGGACCCGCGTGATCCGTACGAAGGCTACATTTTCCGTACGCACGGGTACCGGTGATCGAGCTGGAGGTGCCGGAAGCGGATTCTACTTTTCCGTGCTTCGTGTGTTGGGAGAGTGAAGTATTTTCTCACGCTAGGTGGCAGACTTGGGAGCCGATCTTGAACCCGCTGCGCCGTAGAGACGGGCGCGCGTTTGTGAGAACCAACCTCTGTGCGACTTGCGCGGAGGAGGTTTGGGAGGCAGACTCGGACAGCGTATGGTTTCCGATTGGCAGAGGTACGACCTTTGGCCTGCGGGAGGAGCTTGGGAGACATGGGAGGTCAACGAGGAGAAGGCGGGAGCCGGAGGTTGTCGTCCCCGGAGGTGAACAGAACTGTGGATCAGTACCGGCGGCCGGCGGTTTGGTGCACCAAAACCAGGGTCGCGGCGGTGGAGCGGCTGCTGGTGCTAGCTCATCCTTCCAGGCCGTCAACGAAGGACGTAGTGCTGGAGGAACGGAAAGACATGCTGATCGAGTTCCAGAGGCTGGAGGAGGCGATTGTAGACGACATGCCGAGGGACCTGGAGGGCCCCACAGATGATCTAGTGGAGGTGGGGTTCCTCGAGACTGATCGGCGGGTGGTGCGCGGCGAGTGGCGTTGGGGGAGCCCGGGGACAGATGGGATCGGCTGCGCGGAGTGGCGGCAAAGGAGCGGCGCAGGGTCATGGCGTGGGCGACAGCAGCGAGGGACATGCAGCAAGAGACGCGGCCAGGTGCGCAGCCTTCTCCGAACGGGAGTGGCAGTCCCGGATCTTCGGGGCCGTCACCCAGAGGCGTGCTGCGCTCGGAGGAGGAAGTGCAGCGCATGGTGGACGCAGCAGTCGCGGCGGCGCTGGCGGGGCGCGACCCGATCGGCAAGGGAGGCGGCAGTACGGGACGTGATCCACCCGCTTCACTGCGGGATGTGGCGCGGGCGTCAGTGGGGCGGCGCCGAGGATGGTCATGGACGGAGTGCGAGCGAGTGATCACAGAGATCAGAGTGGCTGCAGCACGTCGGGCAGCCGAGTTGGCGCGGGTGAAGCACGATTTTGGGCGGCACCCGGCTAGGCGAGTGGAGCGGTGGGAGTTCGAGCTGCTGGACGACCGGTTTCCAGCGTGCAGGCAGGAGCAGTGCGGGTTGGAGGAGCTCCTTGAGGGCAGGAAGGTGCGCACAAAGCACTTGCATGCGTACATCGACCTCGCGCTGCGTGAGCTGGCGGACATGCAGCGGGCACTTGCAGGTGTGCCGGGGATCGAGCAGCCGGCGTTCGATGAGGAGTGGGCGGCAGCAGCTGCGGCGAGCAGGAAGAGGCGCGCGGTGCGGCAGCCTAGTGGATTGGATGGCGAGGACAACGAGAGCGAGGAGAGGAAGCGGGCGGCAGCAAAGGCGCGATTTGGGTCGCTTCGCACGGCGACGGACGAGGAGTTGCGACGAGCGCTGGACGGCAGCCTGGCGGTGAAGGACATCACGCGCCCGCCAGGTGAGCTTGCTGTGCCTGCTAGGCCCTTTCTCCCCGCAGGTGGAGCGCTCAAGGGGATGGACATCCGGGTGTCGCGTCCCGGGGGCGACTTCGAGGAGGGGGGCGCGGAGTGGCGGTTGGATGCGAAGAGGGGGCTCGTGCTGGAGGCGAAGGCCAAGCACTGCCGCAATTTCGAAGAGTGGGACGAGACGTTCACTGTGCTGGTGTGCAAGGCCCCCGAGGAGGCGCGGGACCTGCTGCTACAGTTCAGACGGTGGATGCGGCTCATGTCGATCGATTACTCGTGGGACCACTTGCGCAAGTTCTACGACCACCTCTGTGTGCGCATGGAGAAGGAGGCCTCCACTACCTTTGAGCTGGTGTCGTACACGGCCCATTGGGAGATGTACAAGAGGGGCAAGGGCGTCAAGATGAAGGGCGCGGGTGGCGGAGGCAGTGGCAGCAGCTGGGGGGGAGGCGGGGGTAAATAACCCTGCAAGACGCAGGACCAGCCAGCGGACGCCGAGCCGAAGGAGGGTGCGCAGCGAGACCGCGGAGGGGCGGGCGGCGGAAAGGGACGCGATGCCATTAAGTCGGGTGCGTGCTTCTCGTTCAAGTCTGCTGCAGGATGCAACCGCAAGAACTGCAGGTTCACGCACAAGTGCACAAAGTGTGGCGACAAAGGCCACGCGCACTACGATGGGCACGAGTGCGCGGCGCCAGCGGGCGCCAGAGGATGATGGGATTCGCGGTGGAGCCCGGGGGAGGCCACGCCCCCGGGGGAGCCGGAAGGTGGCAGAGGGGCGCGGGGGGCGCCAGACGGGGAGATCGTTGCAGAGCCGGAGGAGGTGCACGTGGAGGATGTGACGATGGCGAGCGACGGTCAGGAGCCCGAGCCTGCAGGTGAGGCGCGAGAGATGCAGGTGGAGGACGCGGAGCCGTGGTGGGCACGGCTTCGGAGGATGCTGGTGGTGCCGGTGTGGGATGCAGCGGGGGCACCGTCGCCGGCGGCGCCAGTTGCGGCGCCGGCGGTGCCTCCGGCGGGCACCGGGTGCGGTGAGCACTACCCGGCGGTGGCGGAGTCGAGGTCGGCGAGGTGGCCGGCTTTGCGTGCGGCGATCGTGGAGGGCGCCAGGGCGAGAGGCCTCTCCGGTACCGGCACGACGGAGGAGGAGCGCATTCGCTTTCAGCAGGAGGTGCGAGATGTGGGGGCGCAGGTACCGCTGATGTCGGAGCGAGCGCATCTTCTCGCAGAAGCACTGCAGGATTGGCCAGACGTGGCCATCCTGGTGCGAGGCGCGGCGTGCGGAGTCGGCTTCCCTTTCGCGGGCAAGGAGCTGGACGAGCCGTACATCGTGGAGAACTACGTGGGAGACGAGCACGCGGAGGCGATGACCGCGGAGCTCGCCAAGGAGATGGTTGCGGGGATGATCTTTGACGCGCGCGATTGGGTACCGCGAGGCGTGTCGGCCCTCGGGATGGTGGAGCGACTCCGCAAGGGGAAGCTCAAGTACCGTCCCGTGTGGGACTACTCACGGCCTTCATTTGTCGGCGTCAACGACTGGATCGACCTCCAGAAGGACGAGTTCACGTCGGTCAAGGACGCGTACGCGCTGCTACGACCGGGCATGTACATGGTGAAGGTGGACCTGGAGGAGGCGTACAGGTCGTTGCCCGTCGCGTCGCAGTACTGGGCAGCGTGGTGCTTCCAGTGGCGCGGCAAGCGGTACATGGACACGCGCAACCCGTTCGGGAACCGCGCTTTGCCAGGCATTTTCATGCGCTACACGCGGGCGATTGTGGCGTGGATGCAGGCGCAGGGGGTGCCGTGCGTCGGGTACCTTCATGACTTCTTCATGGTGGCGCGTACGGCAGCTGAGGCTCAGGAGATGATGGACCTCTTGATCGAGTACGTGACCATGCTAGGCTTCAAGGTGAACAGAGCCAAGCGTGAGGGTCCAGCGCGCCGAATGGAGTTCCTTGGCGTGTTGTTGTGCATTCACGGCGCGAGATGCACGGCGTCGATCGACGAGGAGCGCGTGCAACAAGTGACGAGCAGGCTGCGAGAGATGCGCGCGGAGGCGGCGACGGGGCCGGTGCGCAGGCGCAAGCTCGAGTCGCTACTCGGGCTGCTGGCATTCTGCGCCCAAGTGGTGTGGGGATTGTCGCTCTACACGCGACAGGGTTTCGCACTCGTCGCGGCGACGGCAGGCAGGTCGCGCGTGGTGGTGAGCACCGGCGTGGCGCAGGACCTGAAGGTGATGGAGCGCGTGATCCGCCTGTACAACAGGCACAAGGTGGTCCTGCACAAGGAGGACGTGCACGAGGACGCCTTCGCGACGGACGCGTCGCTGAGGAAGGGGATGGGCGGCCACTGCCAGCCCGACTAGTTCCTCGTCTCGTGGGAGGACTTGGCGGAGATGCCGCAGCGCGACTTCTACCCTTTCACAAGCAAGGCGAAGTCCCACATCAACTACCTCGAGCTTTTCGCGGTGTGGTGGGCACTAGCGCTGTGGGCGCACAGGCTGTCGGGGTGGACTTTGGTGGTGAGGATCGACAACCAGTGCGCGCTCACTCAGGTGGACAAGTTTTGGGGGCCGGTCGAGTACATCCTGCTGCTGCGCAAGATTTTCTACCTCTGCGCGCAGCACGACATCCGGCTGCGCCCCAAGTACGTCTCGTCCAAGGACAATCTCCTGGCGGACTTGCTCTCGCGGATGAAGCTCGAGGAGTTCCACATGCGGTGGTCGATGCGCAAGCGGGAGGTGTTGTGGAGGCAGGACCGGGACGACTGGCAGTTCTCCCCGGTCCTGTTCGCGGAGATGGACGAGGAGTTCGGGCCGTTCACCCTTGACGCGTGCGTGGCGTCCTCGCGGGTGAACGCATTCTGCGTGCAGAGCTGGAGCGCAGAGGATGACGCGCGCAGGCAGCGCTTCGACGGGCTCAACGCGTGGGCGAACCTCCCATTCTCGGTGATGTACGAGATCTTGCTCAACTTCCTGAAGTGCAAGCGCAAGCAGCAGATGGGCACAGGCGGGTGCTTCCTGGTGCCGGTGTGGGAGGGGGACGAGGCGTACGAGCCGGTGTCGGGGATGCGCGAGGTGTTCCGTCCGGTGCGCAAGTACCGGGCGGGCACGATGCTCTTCACAGCGCCAGCGCTGGACGGCAAGGGCCGCTCAGAGTGGGGGCCCACTCGGTGGGATGTGCTGGTGGTGCGCGTGCCGATGGAGCCAGTGGAGTTGCTTGACTGGGTGTGATCGGGGCGCAGAGGAGCTGCTGGAGGAGCTGGCAGTGGCGGTGGAGCGCTACCAGGACGGGGCGTACGCCGAGAGCACGCAGAGGTGCTACGACACGGGGGTCAAGGCCTTCCTCACATTTTGCGTGCGCTTCGCGTGCCTGGGCACGCTGGAGCCGTTGCTCCCGGTGTCGGATGCCACGCTGGCGCGCTTCATTGCCTTCTCGGCATGGTTCGTGCAGCCAGGGACGATCAAGTCCTACCTGGCGGGTGTGCGGTCCCTTCACTTGCAGCAGGGGGTGGAGTGGACGCCGGTGGCTCACATGTTATGGGTGGCGGCAGCTCTGCAGGGCGTGCGTAGGACGTGGGACCGGCCCGCGAAGCCGGTGATGCCCATCACGTTGCGGGACCTGGCGCGCATGGCGGAGTTTGCGGACATGGAGACGATCACGGGCTTGGCGCTGTGGGCGGCCATCTTGGTGGGGTTCTACGGTTTGTTCCGCAAGGACAACCTCACTGTGGGGAAGTCCGAGGCATGGAACGCCAGGGGCGCGCTGGTGAGGGAGGACGTGCTCTTTGCGGAGGCGGGAGATGTGGTGTGGATCCGAGTGCGACACTCGAAGACCATCCAGTGCGGGGAGCGTTACCACTGGGTGCCGCTGGTGGCGGTGACGGGGTCGCGGCTGTGCCCGGTAGAGGCCCTCCGCCGGCTCATGCTGGCCACGGAGGGCCTGCCGGAGGAGGCGCCCCTCTTCCAGGTGGAGGGGAGGGGCAAGCGGGGCGCGCTGGTGCCCATGTCGCACGCGGCGCTGGTGGCGGGGTTGAAGAGCCTGGCCGAGCGGGTGGGGCTGGACCCAACCCGGTATGCCGGGCACTCGCTACGTAGGGGCGGGGCCACGGCAGCCATGCGGCTGAAGGTGGAGAAGCTCTACATCAAGCTGCAGGGGGACTGGAAGTTCGACTGCTGGGAGAGGTACTGCGAGCTGGACGACGAGCAGCGGCTCATCCTTCCGGCCGCGTTCGCGGAGGCCGCGAAGGAGCTCTCATGAGGTGACGGCACGCTCCTTCGCACATTCCCTCCCCTTCGCATGTGGCTTTGGGTGCCTGTTAGGTCTGTCAGGTGAGCGGCTGCTTTGCAGATTGGGCGGCAGTGTCTCTGAAGAGTAGCACGGTAATAGCTTCTAGGGCTGTATGGACAGCCGCCTGGAGGCCTGGAGGCCTGAGGGCCGGGCCGGGCCTAGTTCAGAGAGCGCTGCTAGAGACCCGCTGCTAGAGAGAGCAGCAGAGGTGACAGAGCAGCAGAGGTAGAGGGCAGCTTGCTAGAACTAGCTTAGAAGCTTCGTGCACGAGACTCTTAGAGACCTGCTCCACCTGACAGAGAGGAAGGCAAACACTCATGCCACATGCTGAGAGACCGAACAGGCCAGACGGTGGCAATTAATATATTGTGAATATATGAATCTGCCAAGACCTCTGCTTGCCTGTTGTGACCGGTGCTCTCTGCGAGGGAGGGGCGAGAGTGCATGCTTCGTACAATAATAGACAATTATTATTTGGAAAATAATAATTTGGGTTATTGTAGAAGCTACGCACGCGAACCCTAAGTGTAGGGTCGCCAGGCCCGTCTGCCAGAGCGATGCCACACCGTGTCTGTGGCATCGGGACGGGGGGAGTCATCGATCACGGGATCGATGATACGTGACACGTCTGGGCTTCACACGAGAAGTTGGTTGTTAACAACTTTCTCACGAGGTGTCAAGCCGTTTTTCGGAATCTCAGCCTCAGGAGCAACGCTCCATCACTGTTCTTCCTTTCTTTTCCCACCCACCCACACCTGCAAGGGATGATGCATTGGGGTTTGTTGTTTGGTGGCAGGTGGCGGCAGTGTCTCTGAAGAGTAGCACGGTAATAGCTTCTAGGGTTGTACGGACAGCCGCCCGGAGGCCCGGAGGCCTGAGGGCCGGGTCGGGCCTAGTTCAGAGAGCGCTGCTAGAGACCCGCTGCTAGAGACCCGCTGCTAGAGAGAGCAGCAGAGGTGACAGAGCAGCAGCGGTAGAGGGCAGCTTGCTAGAACTAGCTTAGAAGCTTCGTGCACGAGACTCTTAGAGACCTGCTCCACCTGACAGAGAGGGAGGCAGACACTCATGCCACATGCTGAGAGACCGAACAGGCCAGGCGGTGGCAATTAATATATTGTTCAAATTGGAGTGCAACAAAGTTTTTGTGGTTTCAGACTTTCAGAATCCGTGACTCCTGCTGCAGTAGAGCCGAATGACACATGTAGCTCCGTGACACAAACAGGATGTACAAGTAGCCACGAAGCGACACGCCTGTTCAGCTCTGTTCCTTTTGCTCTTGCAAACAGGAACTTCACGGGTACCTACGGTACTCTGTGAGGCACACTGCAAAATCTGATTTTGTAAGAATTTCTTCACCTGTTTCACCTGTAAACAATAGAGTAGGTAGTGACAAGACCACTAGGTTGTACGACGACGATCGAACGACGACGGGAGATCTAACGGCGAAGTCGCGGGGACGGCGTTTACGTCTGCAAACGACGGCTTCACATCGGCTACGGCAGTACGATTGACTACACTGTGACTCCTTTGAGGGAGAAGAATGGCTGGAAATGCTAAGGGCAAGACTCCAGAGGATTTCCCTCCCCTCCTGGGGAAGCCAGACATCGGGCAGGCTTCCCCAACCCACGCAGCACCGTCCAAACAAGACGTGCTGATGCAACAAATTCTGGTGATGCAAAAGCAGCAAGGGGAGCTGCTTGAAATGCAGAGGCAACAGGCAGAGGAGCATCGCTTGCTGCGTGATGAGCTTCACCGACAAGCACTAATCAACGTGGAGTTGGAGGCGAAGGTGGCAGCGAAGCCTGGGACTTCGGACCCGGACACCGTAGCCAAGACCGTCGAGCAACTTCTGGAGAGAAGGGGGAAGCTGGCGTACGTGCCAGCAGCCTCAGTCAACCCGTTCCCGCCGCGGCCGGCTACGCTGACATCGAGAATGCCTCAGTTGTACGACATGCACGGCAACGACGTGATTAGTGGGACGCGTGCACAAGCCGGCGAGCGTGCACGACGTGATGAGTGGGGCGCGTGCACAAGCCGGCGAGCGTGCACGACGTGATGAGTGGGGCGCGTGCACAAGCCGGCGAGCGTGCAAGACGTGATGAGTGGGGGCGCGTGCACAAGCCGGCGAGCGTGCACGACGTGATGAGTGGGGCGCGTGCACAAGCCGGCGAGCGTGCACGACGTGATGAGTGGGGC
>LGRX02007933.1:12751-36973 GCA_001247695.2 Cymbomonas tetramitiformis | reverse complement strand
GGCTGACACAATGGCTTCAATTCATATAATATGGATACAGCATACGTAGTACAGCCTACGATTTGGGCGTCAATTTTTGCACTGTTAAGAACGAACTAAAACGCACTGTTAAGAGGGCTGAATTTTCTGAATCCGTTCAAGCAATTCTGGAATTGCCATGAATGAGGACCTAATAATTTATATATGCATTTGATACACAATGGCTTCAATTCATATAATATGGATACAGCATACGTAGTACAGCCTACGATTTGGGCGTCAATTTTTGCACTGTTAAGAACGAACTAAAACGCACTGTTAAGAGGGCTGAATTTTCTGAATCCGTTCAAGCAATTCTGGAATTGCCATGAATGAGGACCTAATTTATATAGGGGGTACGTGAACGTACAGGTGGGGAAAAAATAACCCCCCCCCTGAGTATCCATCATCCGCATCATCATCATGTGAAGAGTGAGAGACCTGCGGCAAATAGAGGCGGCGACCAAGAGGGGGTTGGGTACCTCTGGGGGGCTCCGCCCCCCAGACCCCCTTCATTTTTCTCTCTGATGACCTGAATTACATTATTAACGCCGTGTGTAAGTCATACGTTGTCATTTATGCATGAACTGCATGTGTACGTGGTAATTTCAGGGGGCTCCGCCCCCCAGACCCCCTTCATTATTCACTGATGACCTGGGTTAAGAGAATTAAAATTTAATTATTACCGCACTGTGAAGTCATACCTTGTCATTCATGGATGACCTTTATATTTATATATTTAATTTTATTTATACTGTCGTGTCGTGTCGTGTCGTGTCGTGTCGTGTCGTGTCGTGTCGTGTCGTGTCGTGTGTACAGTGACACACTGAGTCGTGTGTCACAGCTCACTGTGTCGTGTGTCACAGCTCTACTCTGTGTCGTGTACAGCGTACAGTGTACAGCCTACGATTCTGGCTTCATTTTTCACAGTGTTAAGAGCCACTGAATTTTCGGAATCCGTTCACACATTTCTCAGATTTGAAGAATGAAGACGTAAAAAAAACTGAGACAGAAATCGTATACAATGGCTTCAATTCATAGAATATCAATACAGCATACGCAGTACAGCCTACGATTTGGGCCTCAAAAACGCAGTGTTAATTCGCACTGTTAAAGCACTGAATTTTCTGAATCCCTTCAAGCAATCCTGGAATTGCCATGAATGAGGACCTAATTTATATATGCATTTTATACACAATGGCTTCAATTCATAGAATATCAATACAGCATACGCAGTACAGCCTACGATTTGGGCCTCAAAAACGCAGTGTTAATTCGCACTGTTAAAGCACTGAATTTTTTCCCGATTTTTCAAAAGAGGGGGAATCTTCGATTTCATCTCCGATTTTTTCCCCAATACAGCGTACAGTGTCACAGTGTCTGGCTTCATTTTTTCGCACTGTTAAGGGGAATTCGACAATGACACAGTGTTAAGAGCCACTGAATTATATTTCCCGATTTTTCAAAAGAGGGGGATCTTCGATTCCATCTCCGATTTTTTCCCCAATATTTCCCGATTTTTCAAAAGAGGGGGATCTTCGATTCCATCTCCGATTTTTTCCCCAATATATGCAAAATTATTCCAAAACTTTTATTTACAATACACTCGGGCTTCAATTGAATACAGCATACGTTGTCGTGTACAGCCTACGATTTGGGCGTCAATTTTTGCACTGTTAAAAGCACTGAATTTTTCCCGATTTTTCAAAAGAGGGGGAATCTTCGATTTCATCTCCGATTTTTTCCCCAATATGCAAAATTATTCCAAAACATTTATTTTCAATACACTCGGGCTTCAATTGAATACAGCATACGTTGTCGTGTACAGCCTACGATTTGGGCGTCAACCTCTGCACTGTTAAAAGGCACTGAATTTCATCCGTCCTTGCAAGCATTTCTGGGATTTGGCAAGAATGAGGACCCAATTTATATATGCAAAATTATTCCAAAACTTTTATTTACAATACACTCGGGCTTCAATTGAATACAGCATACGTTGTCGTGTACAGCCTACGATTTGGGCGTCAATTTTTGCACTGTTAAAAGCACTGAATTTTTCCTCGATTTTTCAAAAGAGGGGGAATCTTCGATTTCATCTCCGATTTTTTCCCCAATAAACAATTTTCATCCGAATTCTGGGATTTCGAAAAATCCGAATTGGGAGCGATTTCCCGAATTCGGACGATTTACAGTGTTAAGAAAAAACGGAGCCCTCAGTGTTAATTTTCATTTCACGCGTAAGAATCTTTCCATAATTCGGAGCAAAATTACGCCAACGTCCGACGTGTCTCGTGAAATTGTCCACGTCACCCGTTTTTTGACCGAATTCGGCTTGCGGAACCTCTCTATTGGCACTTCGGCAGCGGCTTTTTCTATAAAAACGCTTGGCTGCGCCTCGTGTCATATCATGATTTACCGTTAGATATTAATATCCCAATGCGATAATATATCTTACGGTCATACTTGCAAAATACTGTTTTCATATGCCATGAAGATGATATGATACCCCTCGCAAATCACGAAAACCAAAACGTCACAACAATCCTGAGACGCTACAGTAGCGGTTACGGTTTCGTGCTGTACTTTTTTGTTTGCGAACTGAAACCGTTAGATACAAGCTGTAGATATCCAACAGTTTAGAGTTTTAAATTCTTAAGGATTCCATTCCGGAATCCGCTCGTCGTTGTGCCCAGTGACCTCGCGACAGCGACGCAGCGATAGCCAATGATAGGGTAGGTGTCAAAAGTGTGCGTGTGTGCGGGTATTTTATTTTTTTTCCCGAGGAGAAAATAGAGCTGAACAGCGCAGCGTGACACAGTTTACAATCAACAATGTTACAACACAACGGATATTCCATTACTATTCATATTTTATATATGACATATTTTCATTTGTTGGGGTTGTCATGTCCGTGTCCGTGTCCTCGAAGAAGTCACAGCGTAGACCTGCTGGATAGTTCTGCGTTGGCGAAATTAAATAATACTATCAACTATCCTATGATTCGCTATGCATCATCGTGTGTCTGCCAAAGGAGAATACGTATGACGTAGAGATGTACAGATGACAATCCAAATCCGATTCCAGATTGTAAGATTCTCGTTATTCGCAAACAACCAATGATATCAATAATTGGAACTTTAGCTTCATCCAACGACGATCGTTCAAACACTCCGGGAAAAATCGGTGCCACGTCTAGATATCTAACGGTAAAAACTTTCCCCTTAAAAATCTTAGGAAGGAAAATCTAGGAATCTCCAGGACGAACCTTTCATTCGATCGAGTTTCACAGATATGCCATGGTGGAGATCAGATAGGGACGTGGTGAATGAGAGGTGTCACCCGTCACACATTCTTCCTGTGTCAATCCGCTATCCAGTTTAGGATTTCAACCAGGTTCGTGTTGTGTGCGTTCTCTTTTGAAAAGCGAACTATAGAAAAGAAGCAGCCGCAAGCCTCCGACAAACAAAAATGCACTCTGCAATGAATATCCAGACGCTCTCTGCCAAGGTTGGCCTTCGCGCCAAGAAGGTTGACTGCAGTGCACGCCGCACTGCTGCCCCCAAGGCTCGCACCGTCACCCGCGCTGCCGCCGCCGTGACTGAATTCGTGACCACCAAATCCGATAAGGTAGGCAGGTCTTTCTCGTCTTTATCATGCACAGCTTGTGCGCAGCATGCTGACTATCTTCAGGGGGTATCAGATCTTCGCTGAAGCTCAGGAACTCATGCCCGGAGGTGTGAGCTCCCCTGTTCGCGCATTCAAGTCTGTCGGAGGTGGACCTGTTGTGTTCGATCACGTGAAGGATGCGTATGCCTATGATGTCGACGGAAACAAGTACATCGACTATGTGGGAACGTGGGGTCCTGCAATTTGCGGTCACGCTAACGACGAGGTAACCCCTAGCACCTCGCAGGCAGTAAACAAGATTCATGCCCTGGGTTTTGTGTGTTCAAGCCGTGTGTGCTCAAGTTTTCTTGGCAAACAGGTGAACGATGCCCTCAAGCTGGCTTTGGAAAATGGTACCAGCTTTGGCGCGCCTTGTGAGCTTGAGGTGAGCTTCAGACACCCGTGACGTGAACTTCAGACATTCGTGTGAAGATATTGTAGTCGGGGAGATTTGCCACGAAGTTTCACCTTCTCTTGTACACGACATTATAGTACCAACTGATTAGATTTTCCTATTTCCTCAGAATGTTCTGGCCCAAAAGGTGATTGATGCCGTGCCCAGCGTGGAGATGGTTCGCTTCTGCAACTCTGGTACCGAGGCCTGCATGGGAGCGCTTCGTCTGATGCGTGCCTACACCGGCCGTTCCAAGATCATCAAGTTTGAGGGGTGCTACCACGGGCACGCTGACCCTTTCCTGGTGCAAGCGGGAAGCGGTGTTGCCACCCTTGGTCTCCCCGACTCCCCGGGTGTTCCCGATGGCGCAACTTCTGGCACCCTATGTGCCCCATACAACGATGCGGCGGCCGTGGCAAAGCTTTTCGCGGAACACAAAGATGAGATTGCCGGTGTCATCCTTGAGCCGGTGTGTTACTGCTACCTTATTCGGGAAACCCTGTGAGAATGCACCTTGTCACGCCTGGATGAACGAATCTATTCACTTATGCCTCCGACTTGTTGAAGGGCTAGTTGGTGAGCTGGTGTCCCTGTGTGCCTGTTGCTATTTTTGTAGGTTGTTGGTAACTCCGGCTTCATCATCCCCGACAAGGAGTTCCTCGAGGAGCTCCGCAAGCTGACCACCGAGAACGGCGCAGTGCTCTGCTTCGACGAAGTCATGACGGTGAGCTTGCACCTCTGGTCTCAGGTTCTTGAAAGCTATGTTGGCGTAATTTGCAGTGAGCTTTCCCACCTGGAATCGAGGCGAAGGCGCATCTCCCTCTGAAAGTTAGTACACGGCCCTGAGTATCCTCCGCCGCCTGCAGGGTTTCCGCATCGCTTACGGTGGAGCTCAGCAGTACCACGGCATTACCCCCGATATGACGACCATGGGTAAAGTCATTGGTGGTGGTCTGCCCGTCGGTGCCTACGGAGGTAAGAAGGAGATCATGCAGATGGTGGCTCCCGCCGGACCGATGTACCAGGCTGGAACCCTCTCTGGAAACCCCTTGGCAATGACTGCAGGAATCAAGACTCTGGACATCTTGAGCCGAGAGGGCTCCTACGAACACCTCGAGAAGATTACCAGCAGGCTGATTAACGTAAGCCCTCGCTTTAGGTTGTTTCACTGCTTGTTTGGGAAGTCCAGCATTGCCCATTGCGCTGTCTGTTAGGCTTAGATTAGCGCGAAGCTTGTTTCCAATTTTGCTGGTCGGTATTTACCTTCGTGGCAAGTTCGGAACTTCGTAGTAATTTCGTAGTAGTGCTAACAACAACACTTTGTTTCCACCAGGGTATTTTGGAGATTGCCAAGGAGAACGGACACGCCGTGTGCGGAGGCAGCATCAGTGGAATGTTCGGCTTCTTCTTCTGCGAGGGGCCCGTGAAGAACTTCCAGGATGCCACTGCCTCTGACACTGACAAGTTTGCCAGGTGGCACCGTGGCATGCTCGAACAAGGTGTATACCTTGCGCCCAGCCAGTACGAAGCCGGCTTCACTGGTCTCACACACACAGAAGAGGACATCGATGCTACTCTGGCGGCCGCTAAGATTGTGATGTCCAACTTGTAAATATGACTTAGACAATTAAGAGTTAGTTAGGGAACATTGATATTAAATATTAACAAATAATCATAAAACATAAACACTACATAGTAGCAAACAACGTTTGCTGTGCGACGACCAAGGGTGAAATTAATTCTTTGGAGCAGAAACCGATGGAAACGATTATTTAGTTGTATTTCTTCATCAAGCACTGAAAAGGTTGATAGAATCCGAAAGCATTAGCAATAGACGATGAGCAGTTTGATGACAAAAAGGATATGTGTACAAATCACACGCAAACTCCAGCACTCACAGTGCGTTGTATGTTTTTATTCAATTGTTACAGGAAATTAGTCAACATGATATCGGCCCAGCTTATCTTTACTCTTGTCCGCCATATCAATATTGATGTACATATACATATAGCAAACTATTCAAATAACTTGATAACTTTTGATAAATACGGCACAAAAATATATTTTTTAAATGACCTGTCTTGACTTTTTTGACAATTCCGCGGTATTCGCGTGAATATGTTCCCTGACATTTATTTCACTCTGTTCGAAAGAGTCACAATTCCGTTCTTCAGATTCGAACCAGTATATAAACCGCTTATATACGTGACGGCAGGGTTCCTCTTGCTCGGACAACAATAATAGCTATTCACACAACAGAAATCATGCAGGGCAAAATAATCATGATAATACTACAAATTTGCAACAGCACATATATAGTTCCAATACCGCTCATCAAACTATTCTATCATAACCTGATACTAAACAGGTTCTGAAAGAGCAAATCCCTATCGCATCTCAACAAGCAAAATGAACGTGTCCCGAAGGGCATCACGAATTCTCGTGCCACGCAGACCAAGCAAACTGCGAGTGCTAAATATCATTTTTTTGGCGAGCAGATCCCGTAGTACCTGCGAACATTTACTGAAACTGTCAGCCGGTGGAAAGGAAGCAGCATCGCTGACTGTTTCACATAAGTTGAGAAGAGAAGGAGCATGTCGAAAAGCCTAAGTGATCTAAATCCTAAACTGAAAGTGGCATGGCCAACTAAGACCGAGGAAGATCCCGCCAGGGCAAGCCCCAGACGCGCTGCTACCCGGTTAAGATAAACGGCGCTTCCCATTTCAAGATGGACCGCGCTGCTGCCCAGTTCAAGATAAACGATGCAGCAGAATTACTACGACCTTCGTAGCACAAGATCCTGAGATCGGGCACCAGAAAGATGTGGGACGAAACGAATCTTGTACGCGTGGCAAACGAAAGCAACAGGAATTAGAAAACATAACCAAGAAGCTGACAGCATAGTTCGCGAAAAATCAGCGCGCCCTGCACCTCCACCAAAAGATCCCAGCAGCCGGCGCATAACCACATGCACCAAAAGATCCCAGCAGCCGGCGCATACCAAAGCACGCAAGATTCGCAACCAACTCGTTATGCGAAGCTAGCAGTGAAGAGGAACCTGTGCGCACACTGGTGAGGAAAGTTCAGCGATCGGCAAAAACGTTATTCCCTCAATTCGTGCAAAGCATATCCTGCTGGCCGCCGTAATACAAAACTAATGAGCTTGGTTGTTCAAATTCTGGTGGAAAATATGTTTGAAAATCGAACGCTAGCGGAATCGTTTCACCGCCCAACCAATCAAATTCTAGATCGCAAATCATCGTATCGATCGATCGATGGCCCACGGTTTCCATTGGCTAACAAAAACTAAACATCTTGCGAGTTGGCACATTCGTTATTGTCAGAAACGCTATCTTTCTGGTGCCACTTTCGTTTGAGGACGAGCCATGCATGATACATACATCGTCATCCTATGTAACCGCCTTAAAGATCATCACCATCATCCACACCCAAAAATCGTCATTATCATCATCCACAAAGACCTCTACCCCAGGTTTTCAGCCTGCAAAAAAGTCATCACCAAAAAAGTTATCAAATCTGAAAACGAAAAGAAGCCATAACTTTTTCAATTTTACATTTTAGACATGATACTTTGCATATCATATTTTATGCATAAAATTCACACCTCACCCAATTTGTCCCACTTAACAAACATCAAAACTCCCAAACCCACCGCGCGCGAACGTCATAAAAACACCGAAAACTTGTTGTGGGACATATCAACTGATGGTTCCTCAAACCCAGATCTTCCAAATAAAATATTAAAGTACAATCCGGTTGTGGTGGTCATTCACTCTTGGTCATCCTGATTCGAACCTGATATCCCAATACGTTCGAATTCCTGCCATTCATTCCGGGCATGGTTGGTTTCCCGACATTTCTCTGTTAGCGGCTTCCCATTTCCAATAAGTTCCGTCGATCTTCAAATACCGTAGTCGATGCAGAACTGCCGTATGTTCCAGAGACTTAAAAAATCATGACAGTAACATTTGGGGCAGCCTTGAAAGTGTTCCGATGACGATGTCATGTCGTCCCTCCTCTTTTTGTTTTGTCAAACTTCTTTGGTAATTGTGCGTACGCGCGCGCATGTAATCTGTGTGCGTGCATTTCAGTTCAATGTGTATAATTTGGTTTGGACAGGCCGCCACACCTTTGCTCCGATGGCGGAATTCATGACACACACACACACAAGTGGTTGCATACTGCAGCCAATCTTCTGTGGCCATGTGGTGCCTATGGAATCGGTCGAAGGATAAAGCACACACACTGAGCGGCATGAGGTGCGCCAACAAAAAAGCTAGCCCACCATCATCCCTCTGGATGTGAGAAGCATTCAAGAAACGGGTGGGGCTATGCCAAGATACCACCGACACACACACCTCTATAGTCTGGACCAATGCAAAGCAGCAAGGATTAGCCACACACGCACAGAGCGGCAAGAGGCCTGCCGACAAAAGCCAGCCCACCATCATCCCAGTGGATGTGAGAAGCATTCAAGAACAGGGTGGGGCTCTGCCAAAATACCACCGACACACACACCTCCACCTCCACCGACACACTGAATGCCATGAGATCAGCCGACAGAAGCCATCCCACCATCATCCCAATGGATGTGAGAAGCAAAACAGGAGCCGTGACAAGATACCACCAACTCATACATATTACCAACCCAGATGCAAAGCAGCATGGAAAGACCGATACGATGTGACCGATCATCGCCAAACAGCTGTTGGTCCCTGGGTAACGGAGTAAGCGGACCCTGCTGGCATACCCCCCGAGTGGCTCACGGTCAATGGATGGGACCCGCTGGTCCATGGTTATGCCACGAATGCTGTCACACCACACGGCACGGACACCCCATAGTAAAAAAATAAAATCCTGAGAGCACCTAAGTGCTCCCCGCAAAAATCAAGGGAAAACAACAAACGTGGATTTCACCACCCTCTGCCTCTCCTTGCTGCAAAGGCAAACGAATCCACCGAGTTCCCAAAGAGGCAGCGCCCGCCAGAATGGCACCACAGGGACAACCACTTCCCAAAACCCACTTCCACCCGGCGGCCATCCCCTTTCACAGCGACGCGCCAACACCTCACATCTGGGTCAAAGAACACGAGTCCCCCGGCACATGTAATAAGCATGAAGCACTGGACCGCCACCGACACACACACACGTTCAACATATGCAAGATAAGATCGAACTAAAGGACGTCATGCTACTGATATCCATCATAGCTTTTGGCATAAATTGTTTGTCGAACATACCGCCATCCATGCCCCTTGTGCACAAAATTACCAAACACACAGTGATATATGAGAGATGAGAAAATCTATGACGGATCTCTCAAGAAAATATGGGTGGGCTGCTATCGAAGTAGGTAGCTAAGCAATAAGTGTAACAAACCGCTGAATGTGTGACGACGTTCATTTATTTCATAAAAAACTTAAGACGAGAGTTCCTGCAATAACAGATAGCACAAAACACGGCAAGAGCCGTTGTGCAACGCTGCCTTCGTCGTTTCTACTGATGTCGAATGTGCCTAGATATGGTACGGTTCCACCAACGGGCGAAGAGCAAAAGACCTGACCACAGGTTATCACAGATATTGCATCAGGAGGTTCCTTCGGGATCTTGGGTGAAGTAAATGTCCACCCGCTATCCGTGCCAGCATCATAGGGGACTATTTCCCTCAAGCTCAATCTATCTACCCACGAATCATTCACACAGAGATCAACATCGTTGATTCCAACAAACCAATCAGGGGATGGAGATATCTTCGTTATGAAAGACAGCAACGAGTGCGAAGAGTCAACAACCACTGATAGGCTGACTGAACCCTCACTGACTTCAGTGCCTGACCCAACAGCAACGTCAAGAACATGCTCACTCGATTCCATTTCGTTTTCCAAAGACATAGTCGCGCCACTTTGCGAAAGTTCTTGAATGCCGGGGCTTGCTTTTCGGTCCCGAGCCCATAACTGATAGTTGGAAGAGTGGGAGCACCCGGTAAGCTGCGAAAAATGTGCTGAGGAATTTGGATATTGCAACGGATGATTCTTTCCACTCCATAATGTTTCCAATTTTATGTCATACTTACGACTTCCCTCGCAAGACGGCTTTGTACCGTGCGAATGTGACATGTGTGAGGTGACTGGTGCTAAAAGGCAGAAACACAGAAGTTTGAACGCCATGCTCTTCTTATGGTAGTGACCGTAAATTTACTACCTCGTGAACCCTTGGAGAGTTTCAACTGAACGATTCTCAATTCGGAATCCTAGGAATCAGTTTGTGCACACAGCTAAAAACTAAACTTGTGAGTGTCCCGAGACGAAAGGCAAGCCGAGGGAAATCCAGTCGGGAAGGGAATGGTTATACATACGACGAACCGGGCGTTGGGCAGTGGACATGGTACCGGACTGTGTGACGGATTTTGATCTGACGTGAGGTGCAGCAACAAAAAAGGGGCATCCGATGGTTCCCACTGCTGTCTTGAAACTGACTGACCTTGTTTTAGTGGAGTAACGAGCTGCATGCTTATCAATCACAACTATCTGTCCCTAAAGGGCATGGCATCTCGGCCCCGATTACCAAGTTGTATTCAGAAATAAAAACCACAAATTGGTTTGTAGATTGAATTACCGGTGCTTTATCCCACTTGATGCTTAGTGGTGTAGATAGTAAATTTTCTCCCCCAAAATTTCTCCCTTTTACCAGTATTGGACTTTTGTACGATGTATCCCACTTGGACTTGCGACTTGGACTTGGACTTGACGTGAGGTCGTCCTTCGCTTGGTCCTAATTATTCCAAGTTCTTTCGTTTGTTCTAGCGTAAGCTAAGAGGGAGAGCGTCACAGACGAGAGCGAGAGGAGACGAAGAGGAAGACCGCGCCGCGCAGACGAGAGACGTTTCACGTCAGCGTCACTAACGCAAGACGTGTGTCATATCACATATGTCACACGACAGCGACAGTTTGGTTCATAGGCTTCATACCCCTTGGTCTCAATCCCTCTGACGTGAGGAGCTAATAAACGTTATTAATAATATTATCAATTAGAAATTATGAAATGAAAACGTTTGCGAAATGTCAAACGAAAGAAAAAAGAGGAACAGACGGACGGGAGAGGCGAGGGGATTCTCTCGTCTGGCACTGGGACTCTCATCTGGGACAAATGTCTTGAAAGTATTGTTCAACTCGACACGCCCCAAAAAGTTTCCAGATAACGCGATCGAAAGCAGTAACTATGATGGAAAGTTTTAACTGTGTTGCTCAAGTGCGCTGAGGTCGCTTACCACCGTGAGCTGTGACGTGCTAAGCAGGCTACACTTATTCGCAACTCTACGATAGACTACTTCAAAGTTTAGAGACCGTTACCGAAGAAAGCGACCAAGATTTCTGAAAATGTTTTTTTCTTTACGAGCAGTAATTATGGTTATGTGTTTCGCTTCCTCTAGCGAGGGTTACAAGAAACCACGTCCGGTTCGGTTTAACGCATCGGTTTTTGAACAGGACTTAAAATTCCAAAGATCGGCGACCCGACAGGTACGTACACATTATATCGTCGAATATCTGTGTCCTGCTCCGAGAAAGCTGCTTAATTTGCCTTACTTGAAGCGAAAGTCGGGTGCTTGCACCGCTGGGATCCAATGTGCTCGTATTGACCAAAGCATTGTACATGCCCTGAGTGTTTGCGCTGCTGGGAAGAATTACGATAAAAACTTTTCACATATTTGGACTATTCCAGCCGAAGACTGAGGTTTGGATCAATCAACCTGCTTATAACGTCCTCAGCGTGTTGGAGTTGGAAAATTCCAAAGCTCCCATATTGAATTCAGTACAGAAAAACAGTTTGGTTCGATGAGAGTGAGGATGAGGTCAATGGTTGGGGGCACGCAGCGACGACTTGTCTACGTCGACATCCCAGGAATAGCAGGGGATGCAATCTGCGCGCTTGCCATGTGCGTACTTAAAGCACTTTACGCTAGGCAGCCTCCGTCACTTTGAATGATCACACAACCTTGCAGAAATCGACGACTATCCCACATAAAGAGATTGTGTCAGATCATTGGCGTTCGTATCCGCTCTCAGCGTCGACACTTTCCCTGTGCACGTCGATATCCTGAGTCAGCACTGTCACAGTAGTTGTGTTCGTATTAGTTCGATCTCGTTAATTGTTCACTGAGGTTGTGTGACAGCTCAAATAACTTGACGGTCAACAGGCGAAATAAGTGCTTTCCCCAGCCACGGGACCAGGTACGAAAGGTTGTCCCGTGTTTATGTTCACAGACTAGAGGTCTAAAATATTGAGTGGATGATGGATGCAACCTAGTTTCTATTCGACTGCGCGTTAAGTTTAAACAAGGGCTGTTGTTTCTGCAACGCACACTTTCACCATATTTAGCACTTTAAGTGGGGCTGACTTGGGATCCTATTCCTGCAAATCGAATCTTCAAAAGAAACAAAGTAACTGTGCGAATTTCAACCATACAATTCGAATGCACCTAGCTGATATCTGCCATGCTGTCGACAAATGAACCTTGTAAGTTTCGCTGATCTATCTCGACGAAGCAGACTACAGCTTTCATTAGCTGTTCAATTAAAGTTGCTTAGTTGAACACGCAAGCCTCCCAGGGAGTCTGACCCGACAAGTATGCAGATACGTACGAGCTTACCCTTGAAAGGATGTTGAAACGGCTGCCATCGTCTGATCCTGCCATGAAGCTCCGGATACCTCCGCGTAAACAACAGCTTCAATGAAGAGAATTTTGGGGTTGGTGGGGAGATATAAGGCTTTATTATCTGGGTCTCGTGCGCAACAAATAGAGTTCCTTAAATCTACAACCTACGACTTTGTGCGGCATGGCGAAGTGCTGAGTTCAGGTGAGCAGCCGGCTTCATCAGCAACACTTAACAATCTAGGCAGTGTCAAAACATCAGAGTCTTGAGAGGAAGATATGAGAAAACGGTAAACACTATTATTGTACAGGAGTGTCCTTCTTGGAGCGGAAGATCTCAAGTCTCCCCAACTGCCTTGAAGGGAGTTCACTGACATCCATGATTCCATCTTGTACGGAAGGTCGTTGGAAAGCAACATGCACTGATTACGATTCTAATAAGGGAGAAGGTTATTATTTTCATCGTATGAGATGCATGGGAAGGTTCAGCTGCTGTTGTCGATTCAGTACCGGTTGTTTTGACTCTTGCAGATGCTTTGCGGAACACGCACGTGAAATATATGACATTGCTGCGGAATCCTTATATGCAGACCATGGCACATTTTAGGTGAATATATTTCTCATACTTGTGGTTCTTTCCTATGTTGGCATCTCCCTGTGACAGGCATGAATTTGTACTGGCATGGTTGCTTCAGTGGAGATTGCACCTTGATGAGTCATGTTTGTGAGGATGCAGGGAAACGAAGGGCGATATCCATCATGCCGACTCATTTCACCACTTCCGACAGTGGTTACAAGCAACCCCAGATAACATGCAGGTACGAAATTGGGTCGATGCTGATTGAATTTTCATGTGTACCGCATTATAGTCCCATTCAAACATCTCATACCACAATGGCATCGCGGTGGCGTACCTGGTTTTCAGTCTAACGAAGGTCTGGGTATGCTTATATACAAGATAGTGTTGTGAAACCATAAACCAAGCAAATGTATAACGGCTGATGATCAAACTCTCTTTCTCCAGGACTCTTATGATATATAGCTCAACTTTAATAAACTTGAAGGGGTGTGGTAATTGACAAGTTATGTTTATCATTTTGTGTAAAGATTAAGAGCCAACTGCATGCGACCCCTGTGTCTATCACATCGTGCAAGGTATCGCATGATGCCATATTTGGTTGGCCAAGCAACTTCGGGGATATCGGTTTCAAAATCGTCTTACGCAGTCATGTGAAAATTGCAAATTTTCTCATGTTTTGCAAAGACATTGTTGAGATTGTAAATAGACTGTAAAGGCCGGTGCTAATCAGGGGAAAAGTGCTATCTATGAATGTTGAAGAAAAAAATCAAGTTGGCCAAGCAAACCGTCTACACCAAACTCCCGACCTGCACTTATAATGTGACAAGCCAATCACAACAATAATTGATTCCTTGCATGTTCACCTATTCCCCCAGAAGTTTAACTTGATCATGCAAATCTCATCAAGAGGACTACCATGCTCAGTGTTCCAGCCCGTATCCTGTCCATATGAATTCCGAGTTCTTGATTTCGTACCTCAACATCATCTTCGGTACCTATTTAAATTAGACAATCCACATTAATTCATGAGACTAATGTGGGAAGTTCATGAGACGATATATTTTGCCTTGCAACCTGTTGTAAGAGGTCATTGCTGCTGGGATGGGCCCCCGGGCTTTGAGGGGGCCGGCATGTCTCAACTCCACCCGCCACCCTTCCACCCCACCTCGCTCAATACCCTCCCCACCAGCTCCCCCTCTGCCAACAATCCCTTCAACAAGCTGCCGTCTCCCGCCTGCTTGTCCCCATCAAATTGGCCACCCCTTCCTCGGCCAAGGACATCGCCTGCTCTGGTGAGGCCCCACTCTGCTCCTGAGTCCAGACCCTGTCCTCTGGGCCCGGCGATAAGAGGTCACCGTCCTCTCCCAAGATCTCTTGGATGCTCAGGTGATGAGACACGCCCGCTTGTCTGGGCCCGCTTGCGCCCACGGACACCTCTGCAGACCAGGTCTCCTCAGTACCCAGCCGCCGGACCTCCGCCACAGGAAGATTCTCCGCTTTTTGTCCACATCCTCCATACTCTCAAAGAGCCGCGATGCCCTCCTTCTTACGTCGCCTGCCCCACCGGCAGCCTGCCCGGACTGCCCAAAGTGCGATCCCCAGACCCTTGCGTTCCGCCACCATGCATCCCCATCCTACCCAAGCTGCGTAGCACAGTCTACCTCCTCCATCGCGTCCTCCCAAGCCCTGTTCATCAGCGCCAACCTGTCCTCCTCCGCTGTCGAGCCCCCTCCCCGCAATCAGGGTTGGGGCCCATGCCCCCTCTCACACGCCGTCCACCAGCCCTGCGCCAAACACCTCTGGCTGGGTATTGCCTCTTGGCCCGTTGGATAATCAGCCCCGCGACACAACGTGCGAGCGCGAATGGGAGCAGACAGACCTACTTCTACTTCCATCCCATGGAAGTGCCAAGTTCTGCCTCCTCATCCTCGTCCTCGCCCCCATCGTCATCCACCTCCTCTTCCTCCCCCAAATTCTCCTCCATGTATCCCCGCTCCCTGAAGTGCCTCTGCGTCTTCTTCAAGAATCCATCCGCCACAGGCCCGAGCTCAACATTTATCTCCACGCCGAAAGGTATCAATTGGTGCGGGCGCACCTTCCTGGAGGATGTCGAAGGTCATTGCGAAAAGCCAAGGAAGCTGAGATGCCCCCACACGCCCAACCAGCAGCAGAGTGGAGGACGGCAGCATAGACCCGTTGGGCACGTCTTTGTGACCTGTTGCAATCACTCAACTTCTTGATCTCGTCTGACTTTGGTACCTGTGCTGGCAAATGATCATTTGCTCCCCTTGCCTACTCAATCACCCTAATCGCCTCCAACACCTTCTACATGGCCGTTTGCGAAGAATGGACATATGGCAAGTCGCTTTGAACCCCAGGATCATTAGGTCCAACCATCATTGTGTGTTTCATAATGGGTTTTGGACTTCCTTTGGTGACGGAGCTCATACCAAGCATAGAGCATCCCGCACTAAAGAAATCTGCCGTCGTATCCTGCTCGGAGGGCGAAACCATTTTGCCACATCTGCTAGGTGGTGCCCACCACCACAACCCACCCCTTGCACGTCCCTGAAGCTATGCCACCGCCAAGCCATCCCTCCATCCCCCCATCCCCTCCTCCATCCTCACATGCTCATGAGTTACCCCCTCGACTAAGTCCCGTGCGACCAGCGTGAAAACCTCCCGCTCCGGGCTCGGTGACAGGGGCTCATCTTCCTCCATCAGGACGTTGTCAACACTCAGGGTTTTGGTCGATGTTACTTGGCTGGCCGCACTTGCGCTCGCTGGGTCCCCCTCATCCTGGGATCCCCAGATGCCCTGGCTTTGTGTCAGAGCCCCCAAAGCCCCCCCCCAAAGGCTCCCCTCGCTTGCAACCTGCCTCTTCGTCCTCACCCTGCCGCCCGGCGGCCCGTTCATCCGGCAAGATGTTCTGGATGCCCTCCATGAGTTGGGGTGCCATCCTTCCGGCTTCGCTCGTCCCACCCTGAGATCTGCTCTGGCTGACCGGGCTGCCCACGGCATCTAAGGTCTTCGCCCCGAGCAACCCCCCCTGAACGTTTCCCTCAGCTCCCACCACGAAGAAGCCGCCTCCCCGAAAACTCGCCTTGTGTGATGTGTGTGCTTATCCTTGTACCGACTCCTTTGGCACCCCGTAGCCACAGAAGACCGGCTGCACTATGTACCCACACCAGGAATCAAAGGATTCAGCGCGCACTTCGGGAGACTTATCCAGATTTTGTAGAGCTCGCTCGTGGAGAACGGCACCACCACCTTGCGCTCAGGACCACCACCTTGCGCTCAGGACCACCACCTTGCTCCCTCCCCGCCCCAAAATCGCGGTCTCAAAAGAGCTTGCCCACCCACCAGGTTATCCCAAGGGGTCGTCCCAAGGGGCTGAGAATGATAGATTGAAATGTTTCCTTCTGACCTTGCGCGCCCGCCACTGATCTGCGCTTGCATCCCCCTACCCCCAACACCAACTCTATGGGACTGAAATCGTAGCGCTGGACATCCCTGCGAGGAATTTTCCAGAGTAATGCGGTCTGCACTTGCCCTGCTGCTTTTATTCTGCACTTTCCCTACTTGGGGTCCCATCCCCACATATGCCCGTGTGTCGCAAGCCCTCCCGGTGGCCAATAGTTCACCAACCGGTGGGCGCCTTCCCAACAGCTGCTCACTGTTAGTTCCGGCATGGCCAACCACCTGATACTGCCTCTTAGTAGGGAGCGTGGCGGGTTCGTCCTTGCGCTGGCTCCCTTTCTCGTCCGGTGCTTCATGGTTATTACACGTGCCGGGGGACTCGTGTTCATGGACCGGCTTATGAGGTACAGGCACCTCGTTGTGAATGGTGACGGTTACCAATTTGAAGGGGGGTATCCTTGGATTGTTTGCTTTGGCACCAGATAGCCACAAAATATCAGCTGCACTATTTTCCCACTCCAGGGATCACAGGATTCGGCACACACTCCGGAAAACTTCTCTGGATTCTCCGGAGCTCTATGGTGGAGAACAGGACCCCCCAAGCCTTACTGGGCCACCTGAGCCCCTCTGCACCTGCACTGGCGGCGCAATGATGCTACGCCTCTGAAGCCGGTTCACTGGTACCCGCGAGCTGCCCAAGTCATCACCCCACCACCAAGCCTACGCCCTGAAGTGCAGAGCCCCTTTCCCCAACACCAGCTCCATGGGACCGAAGCCCTTACGCTGGGCATTCTTGCGAGTAAGCTGCGGTCGCGAGTAATGCGCTTCACACTTGCACCGCAACTGTTGTTCCGCATTGTTCCTACTCTAAGTCCCATCCCCACACATGCCTGTGTGTCCCAAGCCCTCCCGGTGGTCGATAATTCACCAATCGGTGGGCGCCTTCCCAACAGCTGCTCTGCTCATTACTGTTAGTTCCGGCAAGGCCAGCAACCTCCCCATTAGTCTGCTCTCTCTGCAAGGAGAGGCAGGGTGGGGTGGCAGCCTCACTCTACTGTGTCCTCCCTTGATCTCTGCGGGGAGCGCCTTGGTGCCCGCCTCTGGTTTATGCTTTAATGTATCTTCCATTGTCAGACCATTGCATTCATCGACCAATAGGTTCCATCCATCGTACTATGCGCCACCAGGGGTAAGGGAGGGGGCACCAGGATCTGCTTACTCCAGATAACCCTAGGATTGATATGCAGGAGTTGCGTTTAATTGCGCAATCTCAAAAAATGTATCTGTTGCAGTGATTAGGAGATACATCCATCTATCCTTTCTGCATTGCATTTGGTTTGAGATGTTTGTGCATTGGTGGTATCTTGTCACGGCTCCGCCCTGTTCCTGAATTCTTCTCATATCCATTGGGATGATGGTGAGATGACTCACGGCCAGCCCTGCGTGCCTCAACTTCTTTCTCTCACTCTTACCTCTATGAACTTGTCCGAGGGCTTCGTTTGTTGTCAGTCTAGAGACACCCGGTCTAGGACCAGAGCATGCCCCCCTTCACACCCGCAACCCAAGCAACCGCTGTTCCTGAGCCCTTCCCCTGAGAGCAAAGTTGAGTCCGCGCCCAAGGTATCAGGTACATGTGTACAGTCTGACTTATTGGCCCAGAGTCCCGGCGACAGTCAAGCTGTGTCGCGAGTCTGTATCCAGGTATCTTGTGCATGTGGTGCCTCTCCTTTTCCTCTCGTTCTTCCCGCACTCACCCCCTCCCACCAGTCTCTCCCCTGGCTCTCTCTCTCCCCCTGACCTGAATGATGCCTCCGATTATAAATTTCCCGTGCGGCTCGTGCGAGAGAGGCAGAAAAAGCCTGGGCTTGGTAGATTTCATCGGTCATTGAGTGCACCTGAAAAGTTCCTGAATGCTTCTCACATCCACTGGGATGGTGGTGGGCTGGCTTTTGTCGGCGGCCCCATGCCGTTCAGTGTGTGATATCTTGTCACGGCCCCGCCCTGTTCCCGAATGCTTCTCACATCCACTGGGATGATGGCGAGCTGACTCACGCCCAGCCCTGAGTGCCCCAACTTCTCTCTCTCTCTCATTCTTACCCCTATGCACTTGTCCGAGGGCCACGTGTACTGTCGGTCGAGGGACGCCCGGCCTAGGACCGAAGCATGCCCCCCTTCACACCCGCAGCCCAAGCAACCACTGTTCCTGAAGCCCTTCCCCGAAGAGCAAAGTCGAGTCCACACCCAAGGTATCAGGTACAGGTGTACAGTCTGACTTATTGGCCTAGAGTCTCGAGGTTTGCTTCGCTCTCCTTGGTCGTTGGCGTTGTTAAACAAGGAAGGGCGGCAGGAGAGTCCTGATGACAGTCAAGCTGTGTCACGAGTCTGTATCCAGGTATCTTGCGGTATGGTAACTCTCCTTTGCTCTCTCCCGTTCTCTTCCCGCACTCACCCCCTCCTCTCCCACCAGTCTCTCCCCTGGCTCTCTCCCCCTTACCTGAGTGTTGCTTCCGATTAAAACTCCTGTATGCGGCCCATGCAAGAGAGGCACAAACCCCCGGGTCGGGTAACACTTGTCTCGTGTACAGCTGTAAAGTTCCTGAATGCTTCTCACATCCACTGGGATGATGGTGGGCTGCCTTTTGCCGGTGGACCCCATGCCGGTCAGTGCGTGTGACGTGAAAGTCGATTTGGAGCACGTTTTGAAGAATTGGCACATCTGGCAGCCATTGTGAAGGCGCAGTTAGAATTCTTTGAAATGTGACTCTGCATCAAATGAACTTTGGAAAGAACAAAAGTCTGTGTAGAATAGAAATGCATAGAACTGCTTGTAAACCTTTGCGCCGTTAATTGCATTCACGTTCAGTACCTGGAACATTTAGTCTTGCTTGGGAACATGGCAAAATTTAACACGGAACACCGTATTTATCCCTGGGTGCAAAATAACTGACAATCGACCACCACGCAACTACAGTCCAAACACGGATGTGCTTTCGTCGTCCGCATATATTTATGCACGAATCATGTAATCATACATCTTAGATGATGCAAGGATTGCCTGGTAGGAGGATATCGTCATAATGACGTCCTGCTGTCCTTCACAATGGTTGATATGAAGTTGTGAAATGCATTTGGTGATAAATAATTATGTTTCGTTTTCTATGATATTGGAGCAGAGGAAGGCGTTTACACAATCCATCAGAATTCGTGTTGCATCGTTCAACAGATTTTTATGAGAATTCATTTCTTTCGATGACAACCGTCTTGGAGTTGAGTAAAATGCAATAGCTATGCCACAGAGATCTAATTCTCTTTTGAAAGCAGGTGCGGCACATATGCGGGACGAGTTGTATGAATGTTCCTCGTGGACAACTTACCAGGAACCACCTGAAGCTCGCCATGAGACGTTTGGACAAATTTACGGTATCTCCCTCCCGAAACCTATGGATGATGCCAAGAGGGTACCTTTGTCATCAAGTGTGCCCATTCGGTCGATACACTTTTGTCAGCGCGAGAGATACATGCAAGATTTATGTAATGATCCTCTGAGGTTGCATTAATCGCCCACACATTCACTTCAAACAGTGGCAAAATTCAGGTGTTGGGAATTGTTGAAAGAATGCCTGAGATATTGCAAGTAGCGGACATTGAGCTTGGGTGGACCTCGTATTCGCCTTCGAGTGTCATGAACACCACCGAGGCTCAACAGGTCTGAAATCCCTTTCATCTTAGTCCCCTTCCACTTAGACGCGTGCAAGCCCACGCAATTCTTGTTGAACACCCGGTAATTGTGGTGGCCAGACAAGGAGACATTGTGAGAAACGATCATATATGATGACCTTTTCTTCACGACTCTCGGAAGGATCAAACGTGCATTTGCTCTTCGCCTATTCCTCGGGACAACTCGAGTATTGCATTTCTGAAATCACTAAAATTCCGCAGGGTCCGTTATAGTTCAAAGATGCACCTTGGCTCGACACACTAGGTTTCAACCCCGGAGCAAACCATGATAATGGCAGAGGGTAATTTCCGGGCCTGCTTAAGGTATGCCGTAGAAGAGTATTTGAAGTTGTCTTGCGCTGTTGGTGTGTGTGCTTATCCTTGTACCGACTCCTTTGGCACCCCGTAGCCGCAGAAGACCGGCTGCACTATGTGCCCATGCCGGGGATCAAAGGATTCAGCACACACTTCGGGACACTTATCCGGATTCTGCGGAGCTCACTCATGAAGAATGGGACCCCCTAAGCCTCACTGAGCCACCAGAGCCCCTCTGCATCCGCACCGCCAGCGCACTGCCGCCTTGTGCCTGAGGTCGGCTCATCCCTGCACCCCGAGCTGTGCAAGCCATATCTCCACCACCAAGCTCACGCGCAGGACCGCCCCTCTGCTCCCGAAGCCTCACTGGGCCACCAGAGCCCCTCTGCGACTGCCCTGCCGGTGCACTGCGGCTGTGTCTTTGGAGCCGGCTCACCTCCGCAATCGAGCCACCCCTTCCACCACCAAGCCCACATCCCACAGCACCTCGCTGCCCCCTACACACCCTAGAGCCTGGTCTCAAGAGAGCTTGCCCACCCACGCCACGCCCAGAATGTCCAAGGGTTGTCTCAAGGGGCTGAGAATGATAAACTGGGTTGCCCTCATCCGAACTTGCGCACCCACCACCGACTTGCGCCTGTAGCCCTCTACCCCCCGCACCAACTCCACATGACCGGAGCCCTTGTTGTGATTGCCTTGCGAGGAAGCTGCGAACTTGAGCAATGCGCTCCACACTTGCCCTTCAATTGTCACGCCGCACTGTTACTACTTGGGGTCCATCCCCACAGTTGCCTGTGTGTCCCAAGCCCTCCCGGTGGCCGATAGTTCACCACCCGGTCGTCGCCTTCCCGACAGCTGCTCACTGTTAGTTCCGGCACGGCCAGCAACCTCGCCCGGTGGGCACGGAAGCTGATGAGATGCCGCATGCCAACAAGGGTCCGCTTACTCCTTAACCCTGGGACCAACTATTGTTGGGCGATGATCGGTCACATCGTTTCATCTTTCCATGCTGCTTTGCATTTGGGTTGGGAAAATGCATGAGTTGGTGGTATCTTGTCACGGCCCCGCCCTGCTCTTGATTTGCTTCTCACATCCACTGGGATGATGGTGGGCTGGCTTTTGTTGGCCGATCTCATGCCGTTCAGTGTGTGTATGCTTATCCTTGCGACTCCTTTGGCACCCCGTAGCCACAGGAGACTGCACTATGTACCCACGCCGGGGATCAAAGGATTCAGCACACACTTCGGGACACCTATCCAGATTCTCCGGAGCTCACTGGTGAAGAATGGGACCCCCTAAGCCTCGTTGAGCCACCAGAGCCCCTCTGCATCTGCGCCGCCAGCGCACTGCCGCCTTGTGCCTGAAGCCGGTTCACCCCTGCCCCCCGTGCTGCGCGAGCCATATCTCCACCACCAAGCCCACGCGCAAGACCACCCCTCTGCTCCCTGAGCCTCACTGGGCCACCTGAGCCCCTCTGCGGCTGTCTTGCCGGCGCACTGTTGCTGTGTCTTTGGAGCCGGCTCACCTCCGCCAATCGAGCCACCCTTCCACCACCAAGCCCACATCCCACATCACCCCGCTGCCCCCTACAGCCTGATCTCAAGAGAGCTTGCCCACCCACGCCACGGCCAGAATGCCCAAGCGTTGTCCCAAGGGGCTGAGAATGATAAACTGGGTTGCCCTCATCCAAACTTGCGCATCCGCCACCGACTTGCGCCTGTAGCCCTCTACCCCCAGCACCAACTCCCCGTGACTGGAGCCCTTGCGCTGATTGCCTTGCGAGGTGGCCGCGAACTTGAGCAATGCGCTCCACACTTGCGCTGTAACTGTCACGCCGCACTGTTCCTACTTGGGGTCCCATCCCCACAGTTGCCTGTGTGTCCCAAGCCCTCCCGGTGGCCGATAGTTCACCACCCGGTCGTCGCCTTCCCGACAGCTGCTCACTGTTAGTTCCGGCACGGCCAGCAACCTCGCCCGGTGGGCACGGAAGCTGATGAGATGCCGTATGCTGCCGTGCAACCTGTTGTAAGTGGTCATCGCTGCCGGGATGGGCCCCCGGGCTCTGAGGGGCCCGGCGTGTGTCAACTCCACCCGCGGACTTCCCCACATCTCCCCCGTCATCCGCATCAGTTCCCCCCATGCCATCAACCCCCCCAAGAAGGCCGGCCACCCGCTTGCTCGCCCCCATCAAGGTGGGCACCCCTCCCTCAGCCAAGGCCATTGCTTGCTCCGGCGAGGCCCCACTCTGCTCCTGAGTCCAGACCCCACCCTCCGGTCCCGGCGACAAAAGGTCATCCCACTCATTCAAGATATCCTCGACACTTGACGCCGCCTGGCTGAGCCCACCTATGCCTGCCCGCGCCCCCCCAGATCGCGGGTCTCTCTCACTTATCCAGTGCGGTGCCACTCTTGCTTCTCCTGCTCCTGTTGCTCCTGTCATACTGCCAACATGCAAAATTTCAATCGGCCAAGTTTCTGCCAGCCTGGCCAAAGTCCAAAATTGCCCGCCACATGTGCAATTTTGTACTTTTAAGTATGGCAATATCACTAAAATCACATCATTTCACCAAAAAAATCGCGTCACGGCCAATCGGGGAAAGTTCTGGATCTCTAGGAGCAGGAAGGAGTGAGCAGCAGGCGGAAGCCTGGGTAATCCATTCAAGGGAGCATTGGCTCAAGCCTTGATCAGCCAAGCAGCAGGCGGAAGTCTGGGTAATCCATTCAAGAGAGCATTGGCCAATCATTTGGTTGGCCAAGCAGCAAGCGGAAGCCTGGGTAATCCATTCAAGGGAGCATTGGCTCAAGCCTTGGTCAGCCAAGCAGCAGGCGGAGGCCTGGGTAATCCATTCAAGGGAGCATTAGCTCAAGCCTTGGTCAGCCTAGCAGCAGGCGGAAGCCTGGGGAATCCATTCCAGGGAGCACGGGTCAAGTCTTGGTCAGCCAAGCAGCAGGCGGAAGCCTAGGTAATCCATTCGAGAGAGCATTGGCTTGAGCCTTGGTCAGCCAAGCAGCAGGCGGAAGCCTGGGTAATCAATTCAAGGGGGCAATAGCTCAAGTTCTGGTTAGCCAAGCAGCAGGCGGAAGCCTGGGTAATCCATTCAAAAAGGAGCATTGGCTCAAGCCTTGGTCAGCCAAGCAGCAGGCGGAAGCCTGGGTAGTCCATTCAAAAAACGAGCATTGGCTCAAGCCTCGGTCAGCCAAGCAGCAGGCGGACGCCTGGGTAATCCATTCAACCTTTCAAGAGAGCATTAGCTCAAGCCTTGGTCAGCCAAGCAGCAGGCGGAAGCCTGGGTAATCTATTCCAGGGAGCACGGGTCAAGTCTTGGTCAGCCAAGCAGCAAGCGGAAGCCTGGGTAATCCTATCAAGAGAGCATTGGCTTGAGCCATGGTCAGCCAAGCTGCAGGCGGAAGCCTGGGTAATCCATTCAAGGGGGCATTGGC
>LGRX02007933.1:0-12731 GCA_001247695.2 Cymbomonas tetramitiformis | reverse complement strand
TTGGTCAGTTACAGCAGGCGGAAGCGTGGGTAATCCATTCAAGAGAGCATTAGCTCAAGTTCTGGTTAGCCAAGCAGCAGGCGGAAGCCTGGGTAATCCATTCAAGGGAGTGACACTGACCTCGGATGTTTAGTTGTCGATTTCGAGAGGTGAGAAATCCGACTGGGAAGTCCCAATTGTCTCGTCCCTAGACTTGGCTTCTTTAGTATTCACCATGCATGTCTACTCTATTGAGTAGAGGGTGAATTCAGGTGAAGGTAAGATCGCTAAAAGTTGTGTGCAGTGTGCCTCAGGTAGTATCTCAGGTACCAGTACCCTAAGTTCCTATTCGCTGAAAAGCAAAATGTTCTAAGATTAGTAGCGGCATGTGTTCTAACCGGGGATTACAGGGAACCCCATGGAGATATCGAATATCGATCGACACGCATCCCTGTGATCTCTGACCAGAAAGTATTGAATGCACCGCCACAATAAAATGATGCCTACTTTCAAGTGCACTTGACGGGATTTAGTGATTGTCCACAATGAAAACCAAATATTTATTTTGGCTACAGGACGAGAACGCATTGCAACGGTACCGTTCACATGATGGCATGATTCAGGTGAGCTTTCTCATTGGGTGTCGCCCTGTTGACACCGCATGTTTGATTGGGACAAAGTGTGAAGATTGTAGTTTGGTTCAGTGTGCTTTGCATTTAAGACAAAGTGCGCTAGATGCTTTTAGCACAATACGGGTGGCCATGTGTTGCATCAATTCTTTTCTTGTGGCGTGGCTTTTTTCCTTGATGCCGGCAATTGCATATGTCACACATTCAATAGAGAACGAGTGGCATTGACCCTTTGCATTGCAATCATAATTTGATATTGAGACAGGCCGGGTGTTCAATACCGCAGGAATTGGTACGAATGAATGTTTGGGACATGGCCTTATATCACCATGTAGAATATATGATGGACTTGAGGGTGGCATCAATCATGGGATCGGATTTTGCAGCTACAAATGCAAATTGTACAACGCCGTCTTGTGGTAGGGCGTAACCAGTAAGGATGCTGGACATCCCCAACAAACGTGCGCACTGCATACCTTTGAAGAAAATTGGGTAATCTGTTCCTTGGGTGTGCACATTGGGGGTGATGTGTTAGCATATGTCATTGCGACATCATTGGTGAACGGATACGGTAGGCTTACACGATCGCATGCTACAAGGAGGTACTAGATGCACACTACCGTGTTCATGCCCATTAATTATATGCAGACGCAACATCATATGTATATGTTCCCTAGTAAGAATAAGTGCAATTTGATAAGATCTTACTGTATTGAAATCTATATCATTTGTTGTTGTTAGAGGTGGATACAATGGCGTGTGAATGCACGAGCGGCGAAGTATAGTGGAGGTGGCCGAAATCCCAGCTCAAAAAGATAAGAAACGCGAAACTTTTAGGGCAAATTTTCTAATTTGCAGCCCTTTTGTAAAAGTTCCTGGAAATTTCCTGGACAACCGTTTCTCGTATTTTGTTGCAAGTGATATTGGAATTAGTATAGCCAGTCGCATTAAATTCATTTCGGTTCTCGCGAGCCATTCATCGAATCGTTATTACTCCGAAAAATGCCACTATATTAAGATTTGCATGATACCACTATTAAGAACGAACGGACATGTTTAAGGTGTGAGCTCTGCCGTACAGTGCGCGGGTTCGGATGAGCCGATGCGTTTGCCTTGGATCAAAGTCATCGATCGCAGTGACTGCGACGACGACATTTCCTTTCACTCCGTGCAAACGAGACATACAAGGCAAACACATAACAAGGATCTCCGGGGTGTGGAGATAGGCGAGAAAAACTTGGATCCCGTCCTATCTTGCACAACACCTCGGAAACATAGAAGAAGAAGAAGAAACTCAGCGAATGCGGGATACAAACACATGCGGGAGCATACAAAATCGAACCATGCAACCGGGTGTGCGACGCACACATGGGACGGTGCGTATATGGGGGCATACGCGGATGGGACATGGGGCATACGGTGTATGGGGAATGTGGACTTGTGGTATACATACAAGTGGTTCGATGACATGGCAGGCGTACAAAGGAAATGCGTATGGGACCTAAAATGCCGTGCCGTGAAGTGCGATGCCTTCAACCAGGAACTCGTAGGCGAGCGTTGAGCATGGAGTCGGTCGAAGATGGACACACGCGGACAGGGGTTAACCGGTGTCAAAGGTCATCACCATGCGGCCCAACATTGATCCTGCGATTAAGCAACATGCTAGTCATCGTGCATACACATGTGCATACATATTGAACGTCAGTCGAAGAAAGATCATGGACAACGAGTAGGTTCATCACATTCACAACATGTGTTTCGGACCCGCCGTGCAACCGGCTGCATGCGGTCGCGGTTGCTCCCGCTCGATGTGCCGCATCGCCTCCTCAAGCTCCTCGTGCAGGTAGATGTGTCCCCGATGGCCTTGCTCGATGCCCACAAGGAAGTACGTTCCCGTGGCGCTTTTGCCAATGCAGAGTCCCTCTGCGACTCCTAGGTGCAGCTCATCGTCTTCCAGATGATGGATAACCTCAGAGAGGGTCCTGTGTCCCTTCGTTACCCGCCTCCTGCATCGCTTGCATCTTCAACGCGACCTGGATGGTCAACGCTGCGTTGTCACCTGGCTTCTTGGGCTTGCCCCCAAAGAGGGCGTAGTGCGCTGCCGGATGCTTCTTCTTAGAGTTCTCCGGGAAGCGGCGCAGGTTGAGCTTGGGCAGCAGCAGCAACGGCTCACCAGCCGGGGGTGATGGCACGCCAGTGGCCGTGAGGCTCGCGTAGGGGATGTAGAAGTTGCTGGCGGCTGGTGTCCTCGAGTGCAGGTGCGCCCGGTCTGCGGGAAGCCAAGACCATTGCATCGTGGGCCTCGCCCGTCCTTCAGCAGGGGAAGGCGGAGCGTCACGTCGCCCCTGGGGTTGCCCTCCTGGTGCAGGAGTCCTGACGTGCAGTAACCTGTCTGCATCCTCTTGGGTCTTGCATTTGGCGCGCTTTTCTCGCCCATGCTCCAGTGCTGCATATTCTGACTGACGCTGCTTCCTCAGTGTAGAACACCCGGCCAGGCAGGGTAATCCCGACTCCCTGTTGAAGGTTTCTCTGAGCAGGTCTCGTGGCTTCTTTATTTGCACCATGCTGTGGAACACGTCTACTTCCACCTGACCCGGCTGTATCCCTTCGTTGCGCTCATACAGGTTCGTCCAGTGATCCATAAATAAAGTGGCCAATTCTGGGGTCATGGACGTACACGAGCGGTGGGACGAGGTCCGTGTTGTTCATGTCCACCATCTGCAGTTGAAAGCACTGAGTGTCGCAGCGTCCTGAGATCCACCCTGTACAGGTGCTGCAGCTGGCGAGTTGTCCACTGCCAGGTGCCTGGAGGTCCGGTGAAGTGTCTGTTGTAGACCGGCACCTGTATCTCCTCCGCTCCCTCCATGTAGGTGAATATAAGGGGTCCACCTCTCGGCTGGTCCACCAGGTCCGGTGTTAGCTTCGCTGCCATGTTCAGCTGATTGTGAACTGCCTGGGTGAGGTAAACCACCCGTCGAATGTTCACATCGTACAACGGAATCATCTTCGTCCGCCCAATAGGCACCGTGAACTCGATTGAGTTCTGGACCTTTTTCTGGACCTGATCCTCGAAGTGAATGGCAGGGATTGGGACCTTTGCACTGTACTCTGATGGCCTGGGGAAGTCGTAGGACCAGCACCCTTCGTAGTATTCTGGGTTCTGGAGTGGTTGGTCCAATTCCCAGATGTTGGGGATGTCGCGAAGCTCGTCCCACTCAACGTCGGTCTGCTCCATGCGGAGCTGGGGGTGAAGAAAAAAGAATTTGAGCCTCGCCTCATCATCGCGGGCCTTGCCGGTGACTATTCCCGGTCTTATCCTCCTTCTGTAGGGCATCTGACGCTGCTTCTTGTAGTCAGGCAAGATGCCCAATCGATCAGCGGCTTGACCAGCATTTGCGTGACACATCTCAGCGACTGTCATCTGCTCCAACGTGTTGAGGGGCGACCTCGCATCCATGCAGGTGTGGTACGCCTCACACATCTCTTGGTCCGTCAGCACCTTGTTCTCGGGTACTGGAAGCCAACACTCCAGGCCTGGAAAGGTGGCCTGCATCTGACATGCCTCCTGCATTGCTTGGTCCCCTGCTGCTGCACCAGCAGCGCTCGTTTCTGCCTGATACCCTGGCTGTTGCGCCATATTGGCGTAGATCTCCGTCTGGAAGCAGGCCAGCGGGTTCTCCTTCCTCTTGGGTCCAGCTCCCAGTTTTTGCACACTTGGCCTCGCCAGTGGCAGCGGTGACGGCCTGGCCGCCCTTGCTGTTCACTCCAGCCCAGCAGGTGGCCACAGATTTGAAAAGGTCCAGCGACAGCTTGAGGGAGTTCATCATGGGACCAGTGCCGCACAGGAGCTGGAGTCTGACAGTCTGTTTCCATGACGGACACGTGCATCCTGTGCAACGTGGCCGAAGGGGTGCCTGCTGCGACGATGGCATCCACGTAGGCATACTCACAGAACCGCGCACTCGTTCCGTCACAGCGAGTGACGTGGCTGCCTCCAACGTCCATGGTCATGGCGCTTAGGCTTAGCTTCTTCACCATTCTTGGTGGTATGATGTTGCAGTTGGCCCCTGCTGAGTCCATCAATATTGCGGGGGACAGTATCAGCTCCCCACCAGCGGAGATCAAGGCCATGCTGCCTTGCTCCAGTGAGTCGTTCCTCAACTTGCAGACGGGTTGGACCTGGTTCATTCGTTGCCTCTGTTCTTCACCCAGCGCCTGTCCCGTGACCTTCTTGAGCTCCCCGTAGCCCTCCATGGAGATGGTGCCCGCGACACCGTATTGACATCCATTCCTGGATGGTACCACCCCAAAGCAGCAAGGCAGGAGTGCACTCATGCAAGTAGTAGGGAGTAGCTCTCATGCAAGTAGGGAGTAGCTCTGACAGACTGCATCTGGTGTACAGCTTGTCATCACAGAACGCGGCTTCAGCCTTGGGATCGCTCTCGCCCAGCTTGCGCAGGTGGTTCTGCGATCTCGTGGTCTTTCTGCTCGAGGAACCCGTCCTCTGAATCGCCGTTGTCACCGTCGGTCAGTTCTGGCAAGTCACCCTCCTCGTCTTGGCAATCCTCCTGGACGTCCCTGATGTCCACTGCCAGACTCGCTGTGGTTTTGATCTCGTCGATGGCAACCAGCACGTTGCTGCTCTTCTTACTGTCCAGCCTCCCCTCCTGGTGCAGTGCTGCGGTGACTTGTGTGAAATGCCCTGACCGCTGAGGCCAGGAACGCTGACACGAGGGCCACCTTCTTATCCAGGTAGTCCGCAGGCCTTGCAGATCTGAGGGGGTTTCCCTCCTGGTGTTCCTCGGGCGTCATTGGTGTGAACCCTTGCATCTTCTTGACCGAGCCCAGGGTCACGTGCACGTGGCCCTGTGCTGCTGAAAGAGGCTCTTCAACGTCCTCGAGTTCTTCCTGGATAGCGGCTCTCGATGCTTCCTCTTCGTCGTCACGCATACCTCGTACCGAGGCTGAGGAGCTGCGCACTCTGGACTTGATGCCGTCCATATCCTGTGCCAGCTTATCTTTGATCTCCTTGGCCAGGGTCTCAAACTGCTTGTTCATGTCCGGCTGGCTGCCAGCGACGTTGGCGCTCACCAAGCCTTTCTGCTCATTGCTCATGGTGCTCTAATCCTTGGTGGTGATGCCTTGGAGGTTGCGAGGGAACCGGTACTTCTCGTTGTAAATCCTCATCTGTGCATTCTGTCGCACGTCTGGGCGCGCAGAGTTGATCCGCGAGACTGTATAGTCCGCAGGGCACTTGGAGTTCTTGCCGCCCACCCAGTAGTCCTCTTCTCTGTCCGAATGGGCATAACCCCCATTGCAGAGGCTACAGGGCTTCCTGCCTTTGGGCGAGTAGTTACTCGGAGGCGGCACTTGCCTGTTCCCACCGGTGCCAGCGCCCGTCCTTGCTTCCGCCAGCGCTGTCATCCCCTTCTGGTACTTCACCTGCTTCGATGAGTGTTCACCAGTCCCTCCACCTTCTGTGGAAGTGGGCGGCTTGGAGTCGGATGGCTTCTCCTTGGCGGCGATCTTCTTCGACTCTGCCGCTCTGATAGCAGCGACCACAGCGTTCAAGTCGATTCCGAAGTTCTTGAGCTCAACATACACGGAGTAGGGGTATGACTGCCTCCTCAGGAGGTCCTGAACGATGGACATGCTCCATTCTTCGACTTCATCTTTGATCTTGTCCTGAACCCGGACGATGTCCTCCAGGTCCTTCCACTCAAGGTCCCCTTTGCCTGCAGGGAACTGAGCGCGCAGGTTTTCGTTTACTCGATCGCGAAAGAGCTTGATCCTGAAGAGAGAAACGCATTCATCTATGGCCCTTCTCCGTATGTCGCCGGTCACCGTATCTTTGGTAGACGACAGGAGTCTGAACCTTTTCTTGCACGACCTGACGAACGCGACACCGCCCTGCTGCGCAGTCTGGGGTACTGCCTTGAGCATGTCGTTCTTCTCCTTGGTGCCTCTCATGAGGATCCTCTTGTTGAGGTCATACACGAACTTCCTCAAAACCCAGTAGTACATGGTACTCTCCCTTCCGTCACATCCAGTGAGCCCCGTCAGCGAGTTCTCATCCCGCAGGTTCTCATCAGATACCTCTTCATCATCCTCATCCTCTTCAACAGCCGGTCTGGCCACCACCCTTGAAGTCGCTCCATTAGATGGAAAGGTTGGTTCGCACAGTTCACTGCACCACCCGTTGCAGCATGCTCCTCCGTGCTCTTCAGGAACCACGTGAACCTGGACGCTACCTTACCATTCACGTCCACTGGCTCCATCAGCCAAGAATAGGCTTCTGAGGGGGTACCAGACTCGCTGCCGGTTGACTGTAAGAAGCTGGGCAGTTCCTCATACATCCCTTGCCAGTCAGGTTGGCTGTTCTTCTTGTAGGCTTTCTTATCCTCTGAGCTGGCTTTCAACATCATTGGACTGTTTAGAGCTCTCCGGACGCTGCTACAGTGTGCTCTTTGCTTGCCGGTAATTCGCCTGGATACAGCCAGACAGAACTCTCCCCTGTCATCCTCTTTGCTCCCAGTGTAGTCGGGCCGCTGTGATGTGGAACTGTCCTCATGGGGCGTTCCCTCCATCCGCATATCTGACTCCATGTCCCAAAACTGATCTTCAAACAAACGCTGAAACTTCTGGGGCTTCCTTCTGGGGTTCCTTCTGTCCGAGTCACTGCCACTGTCCGAATGCCCCCCTTCCTCACCGCTGCTCTGCTCGATGTCGCCCTTGCCAGGTTCTTTGCCCGTTACCCCACCGCCGCTCTGCTCGATGTCGCCCTCGCCAGGTTCTTTGTGCCGCCGGGGACTTGCAGTTGGTGATAATTTGTCAAAGCCCGCTGCCGGAGATGTCATCGCAGGTTCCTCCTGATATTTATTTCCCGGATTTGCCTCTGAGCTGAGCTGTGACTGTGCCCGGGTAATCCACTCAGTAGGTTTATCCGCCAGCTCTACTTGCCGATGCTGGTCAAGTCGCTGTGGAGAGTTCCATTATTGTTTTGAAAAAGAGTTTGGAAGTCACTTCACTTTCACGACTGTACTGCAACGCACGCCGTATTACTTCAAGGATGCCAGCACACGATTCCTCGGTAGCTTTTTAAGTGTACAAATACATACTTTATAATAAATACACTGAGAGTGCTTCTGTCTTAGCAAATGTAATATAGCCACGTTTTTTGCCTGCCAAGGGCAAAACAATAATGAGCCTCTAAAAGTCCCCTACTGCCGCCTGCGTTACTTATCTTGCATCAACGTCCCCTCAATTCCTGTTAACTCTTCTTTCCACCAATCACGCTGCTTTGCGTCACTGACGATATCTCTGTCAAACCCACGGCTCGGCCTCGAGTCGAATCTCCTCCACCTCTTTTCATATCTTCACCAGTTCTCCTCGAAAATAGCCAAGGTCACGTCATAACCACCACAGTTGTCACTCCTCTGTCACAAAGCTGTCACGTCCCCCAGTCGAACTCGGGTCGCGCAAGTAACAGTCGAGGGAGCACTGGTCGTGACACTTTGTTTAAATTTCAAAATTCGAAGCATCAATCTTAGAAGATGCAAATTTCAAGACATTGATTGGGTACATGTTTTTACTGTCACAGACGATTGAAAACTCGAATGATCTTGGAAATCTGTTATTTTAAGTTTCCTATTGGCTAGTTTTTTAAAACGTGACTAGTGATTGAAAAAGACGATTGACTGCGTTGATGACAGACGGTCATCGTATACATTTTTGCCGTTCGGACACGACAACGCAGATCGCCACCATATTTATCGTCCGTGATGATTCTCTGTGCGTCGTGTTTATTTGTTTTTATGAAATGCATATTCATCACGATCTTGGTTGTACAGACGTGGCTGGATCGTGGTAACAATGACGTGGTGGGATCCCCGCGTGATGCATGTGCTGAAAAAAAAATATTGCTGAACGAACGGATGAGAACTGCTCGAATATACCAGAAAGATCCGCGTAGCCCAACTAATATCATCTTACTGGAGTGAAAAGGCACCGTGACTGCAATGTTGTTGCTAGTGATAGGTGTCCTTTCAAAATTACGCAGTATGTAAGTGTTAGGGAGTATGATTGCGTTCTTACGCAATATATATATATATATATCATTACTTGATCTCGCTGTTGTTTTATGACCAGTATTTTATAATAGAGAGTACAAAAATTGCTAAGAGTCGGGAACAATGTGCAGCTGATCCGGTGCGCGCTGCGAGATCCTCGGAAATACCGCATATAGCTGAACATATAGAGTGGTATCGAGTGGGGCATCCATACGGTTTACGCTCACGGATCTTAGATTGCTACCCATGGAATACTCTTCTCGCATGATCAACTCGTGGCCTTCGTTCGCGCAGTCTTCATTGCACCACACACCTCGCCATTATGTTATTCATATATGGACGTATTGCAACATATCCCCTCCTGCTCGCTGAATATTGGATGCCACTCCTTTTTTGGGCACAGAACACGGCGTGAGGAAGGGATACTACCATCAACCGCCTTCCCGTGCCCTCATCCCGTGGCGCAAATATAATTGATGCACATTATATTAATATATATAGTATCACATTAATATAATTTGTATGCATTATATTGCATTCAAATATAATGCATGCAGCGGCTGCACACACAAAATTCAATTGCTACCCATTGCATTCTACCACCACCGCAGAAGCATGACACACAAATCGGAGAAATTCACTCTCACAAGCCATTACTTACGTAGCTAAGAACCACCACATGTCCTTATTTGTTATCCCGCAGTATGCAAATTGCTCTATTCTATCGATTAACCTGGTATTATTCCCGAGATTATTGTTCGCAAATTTTGTCATCAACATCACTGATATTTGAAGACACGATATAAAATCATACTACATACTTGACCCAGTTCTGATTGGAAGAGCAGGCACACTTTAATATATCAATGTTGAACTTCCATCAAAGCGTAAACTTCTAGCACCCATGTGGGAAGCATTTCTTCTCATGGCATCAGTATGCCAGTCAGCTCATGTTGATGTCTGAAGTAACTTGATCTCTCCTATAGTGAATTTCAAAATTCTTTTTCAAAAAACTCCATGGCTCGGGAAGCAGCTTCTCCAGCATAATCCTCCTGTAAAAGGCATTCCCGTTTCAGCTGTGTGGTCTCAAAATAGGTAGAACAGTCCTAGATCTTGATGACCATGCAATTCACGAGGAATGTGATATTCTAACCACACTTTGGCGCATTCGTTCCATCCTAGCAGTTGTTAGGATGCCTCGATTGATATGATTGATGTATGGGCACGGCCCCCATCCCCCTGCTATCCAGTCTCACACGTTGCAGCCTCCTCCCACACGCCATCTGCGCCCAGGCATATTGGGTGCAGATCCCACTTATGTACTATTCGCACCACCACATTTCTAAAGATGCAGCACCTGCCAATTCCAGCCTATACAAGGTAAAATAAGATGCCCCCACCCGCATGCCATGTGCGCCACGTCCCAAACGCTGTGTGCCACAAAGACCAAAAGGAGGTGAATTGAAGATGAGGTGACCGTTCTTGCCAAGCATCAAATCATCCCGATCCGACGAGGCAAAACCGTTTCTATCCCTTGCAATGCAACATTACCCATCTCAGAGGGGAATGCGCGGCTTGTCGACATGGCGCGGATCGCACCTGCGGCATGTGACCAGTTTGCAGCACTTTGAACTTGACGTTGGTTCCCTTCTCAATACACCAATCATAGAAGGTTTTGGAGTTTAGGTATCTGAGATTCAAGCGCTCCCCAGCACCAGTGCTGAGCGCCTTGTTCACGGAAGGGATGGTGCAGCAGTAAGTGTCATATCAGCATGTCATGCGCGCCAAAGCGTAGGACATAGGCGGCGGTTAAGACACCGACTCCCCAAGGACATCCCTCGTCACCCTTTATCTTTCAGACTAAATTCCTAGGAGAATCTTGGGCCAGGGGCTGGGCACGAACTTGTCGCTATCACCCCAGAGCACCAGCACCGGATTCTTGAACCCCTCATAAGCCCTATCCACGGTCGTTAACAAGTCTTTCATAGGCTGAGATGTGACCGTCGTCATCAGCGCCACACGCGCATCCTCCTTTGTGTCTGGGTTCTCGTACGGGGCCTGCACTAGCAAACAGCCACCCTCTTGCCCCCCTTCATAGCTCCAACCACACAGTCTACCCTGCCGCTCCCAGACGCTCTCAGCTGTCCTTTGCGAGGGGTTCGGTGTCCTACGCTGACCTGACACACCAAGTGTAAGCGCCCTGTCAAGTCCAGCGCAGAGTCGGATCTCCCCCCTGAATGCCTCGTTAGGAACATCGTGGACAGCCAGGACTATCCAAATTTCCCATTCCTCTCAGGGAACCTTCACCTCATTCATTCACCCAAATCTTCCCAAATCCCGAGTCCGCCTTTTTTTATCCTGGCTTTGGCATGCCATCTCTTTGCCCCAGGACCCAGGAGCCATCTCCCCGCCTCTTCCAAGCCCTCCCCACCTCCTGGCCTCCACGCAGCGAGGGCTCTTGCACGGCCTGGCGGCACACACGCAGCCTCACAGTCTGAGGCGTCTGCTGTCCCAGGAGAACTCCGACCAGCCGCCTCCAATGGCGGCCGAGCAAGGGGCGGGAAGCTAGCTGCGTGCCTGGAACACTTGGGCGTCGCTGTAGCCCATGCCATAGAAGTTCCCGTTAGCCGCCAGCATATCCGCAGCGGCGGCAGCGCGCTTGCCGACGAATGGCAGTGTGAAGGTGTTCAGCGGCCCAGGCAAGCTGTGCCCGGGCATGAGTGGGGTGTTCATGAGGAGCACGCGAGCGAACAGCTCGGGCCTCTTGGCCGCAAGCAGCATCGCGTACTGTGAGGTGATGAAGCCCTGGCGCCGTGTCCCACCACCATGCGCCCCAACTCCGCACTTCACGAGCTATGTTCTGGGACAAAATTGATGAATGTCCGTTAAAGCGTTTGTCCTAGGGCGTCAGCGCGTCACAAGAGGCCTCGTGCGTCAGCGCGTCATAAGAGACCTCGTGCGTCAGCGCGTCATAAGAGACCTCGTGCGTCAGCGCGTCATAAGAGGCCTCGTGCGTCAGCGCGTCACGAGAGGCCTCGTGCGTCAGCGCGTCATAAGAGGCCTCGTGCATCAGCGCGTCATAAGAGGCCTCGTGCGTCAGCGCGTCATAAGAGGCCTCGTGCGTCAGCGCGTCATAAGAGGCCTCGTGCGTCAGCGCGTCATAAGAGGCCTCGTGCGTCAGCGCGTCATAAGAGGCCTCGTGCGTCAGCGCGTCATAAGAGGCCACGTGCGTCAGCGCGTCATAAGAGGCCTCGTGCATCAGCGCGTCATAAGAGGCCTCGTGCGTCAGCGCGTCATAAGAGGCCTCGTGCGTCAGCGCGTCATAAGAGGCCTCGTGCGTCAGCGCGTCATAAGAGGCCTCGTGCGTCAGCGCGTCATAAGAGGCCTCGTGCGTCAGCGCGTCATAAGAGGCCTCGCGCGTCAGCGCGTCATAAGAGACCTCGTGCGTCAGCGCGTCATAAGAGGCCTCGTGCGTCAGCGCGTCATAAGAGGCCTCGTGCATCAGCGCGTCATAAGAGGCCTCGTGCGTCAGCGCGTCACAAGAGGCCTCGTGCGTCAGCGCGTCATAAGAGGCCTCGTGCGTCAGCGCGTCATAAGAGGCCTCGTGCGTCAGCGCGTCATAAGAGGCCTCGTGCGTCAGCGCGTCATACGAGGCCTCGTGCGTCAGCGCGTCATAAGAGGCCTCGTGCGTCAGCGCGTCATAAGAGGCCTCGTGCGTCAGCGCGTCATAAGAGGCCTCGTGCGTCAGCGCGTCATAAGAGGCCTCGTGCGTCAGCGCGTCATAAGAGGCCTCGTGCGTCAGCGCGTCATAAGAGACCTCGTGCGTCAGCGCGTCATAAGAGGCCTCGTGCGTCAGCGCGTCATAAGAGGCCTCGTGCGTCAGCGCGTCATAAGAGGCCTCGTTCGTCAGCGCGTCATAAGAGGCCTCGTTTGTCAGCGCGTCATAAGAGGCCTCGTGCGTCAGCGCGTCATAAGAGGCCTCGTGCATCAGCGCGTCATAAGAGGCCTCGTGCGTCAGCGCATCATAAGAGGCCTCGTGCGTCAGCGCGTCATA
>LGRX02007932.1:0-65814 GCA_001247695.2 Cymbomonas tetramitiformis | reverse complement strand
TCTAGATACTTCTCACAACTTCTAATGACTTCACCGTATCATTTGCATATCTCACGCGCCCACGAGACATGCATTTTCTGTTTTGCAGTCAGTTTACAGACGAAATTAGCTCCCCAACGCCCCGCGAATGTGACCCGATGTGAAATATCACTTCTCGATGCCTAGTAATAACTTCTAGATACTTCTCACAACTTCTAATAACTTCACCGTATCATTTGCATATCTCACGCGCCCACGAGACATGCATATCCTGCTCCGCGGCCCATCTGCGACTTGTATAGCAGCCGTGTGGCCACAGTAATTATCGAAAATGTAAAATATTGCCTTCGGGTGATTTCTTATAACTTCTAACATGCTCTTGAAACTTCTTGCGACTTCTTAATGCCATTTTCATTGATTATGCAATTTATAGTGCAAGCCCGTCCACCTAGCCGTGCTACATGCCCGCTTCGACCAGATGGCAAACCTCTAGCAGTATGTGCTTATTATGGAAGTTGTGAGTCACTGCCCGAGGACGAAAACATTCAGCAGGGGCATAGCAGGGGCAAGGGCAGGTTGTGGAGACGGGAGGACTCACCGCCGGGTTGAGCATCGGCCCGAGGAGGTTGAAGGCGGTGCACACTTTGAGGGACTTGCGCACGGGTGCAATATGCTGCTCTCGGTGCGCCATCACCCCCTCCCACAAACAAAGCGCGTCCCTTCAGGCTTGCTTGAAACACTCAAGCCCACTTAGTTTCCGAGCGGATAGCACTGGCAGGCTAGCCGCCATCACAAAATGGCCTTGAGAATGGCACACTATCGCAACCTGAGATGAAGAGCACTGGGGAGGAGCGAAGGCCACATAGGTAGCATCGGGGAGGGGTGCTTGCCTTCATCGCGGGGTGATAGCGGGGAGCGAACATGAACCCCATGTTGCACTCATTGACACACTCCGCCATCGACTCTGGGCAAGGTCAACCTGCATCCGATCGTGACGGCGTCCGAATCTCACACATTGTGTGGCATCTAAGCCGCCGGTTGTGTGGCATCTAAGCCGGTCAGCCCCGCCGCTACAGTAATCACTCAGTAATAAGAAAACCCGCCAATAAGAAAGTAGCCAGCTTTTTTGATTTCTTCACAATATTTAACACATAACACTCCATATTTAAGATCTCTATACAAATAAGAAATTTGCTAGGCTGACCGAAAATTCCTGTTTTCTTAAAATCGAGTGTTTACTGTACAACAACAGAGCCTATGCAACCTGGCGGCCTGTTGGGCAGTGCTGCTACAACAACCTGGCCTGTTGGGCAGCTCTGTTCCAACAATTTGGCGTGTTGGGCAGTGTTGTTGTAGAAACCTGGCGTGTTGGGCAGTGCTCTTATTAGGCCTACGCCGCTGCACCACTGCAGTCTACACGGCAGCACTTTCCAGCACAGATACGAACAACGAAGCACGTAACAACATGCTTACCGCCTCTACAACTTATGCCTTTCAGCCAAACTGCGGCCTGTGCAGCAAGCTTGCTAGCGCAACTAGTTGAACGCGATCTATGCGGCAGCGGGTTTGGCAACGCCGTCACAATACAGTCTGTTGGGCAGCAAGAATGCCAGAGCCCTTCGAGCACCGCGACCCGCGAGGCAGCACCCTCGCCAGCATCGTTAGGACACCACGTCCTATTGGGCAGCAGGCTGGGCAGCTGGGCACGGATATTCAAAAACCTTAGGAAGCTCGCAGTGTTGCCTTTGAAACAAGTTGCTGGTCAGCACAGAACAGGAACCTTCGCTTGAAAACCTATCTCAAGCACTCCGCGTGCGACGGCGTAGACGCAGAACACCCGATGACGGAAGGTCGCACTTGCAGAGAGCGGGTATGATGTTACAGACGAGCTCCTAGGCACGGGCAAGATTACCTCCTTCCCAAGCTCGGGGGACTCCTGCTGCATCCGAAGTGCTTCGGTCGCTTTATGGTGCTGCAACCAACTCACGATGGATCTCAGTGGGCAATGCCCTTTTGTTGAAGCACCGCGAGCTGTGACAGGTCTCCGTCTCGCACCTGCTGCAAAAGGGTTTGCTCCACCCCATGGGGTAGAAGCAGGTCTCGCCGCGGAGTCATTGACGGTGTAATGAGGTGGCGCTCCTGGTTGCCGCTGTACTGCCCAAGGTGCGGGTGGAAAAGGATCAGGCTCCGAGCTGGGTTGAGTCCGTCCGGCAGGATTTTGCACAGCAGGTGTCGCAGCTGAAGGAACGGCTGAGGCAGTCGGCTGAGGTGTGGAGTTCCAAGGCCTGCTCTCTCGCAACGCCTTTCCGGAATGTTAGATCGAAGGCACAAGCTTGTATATTTAGAGTATATTTCCTGCGGCAAAGGATACAGACAGGGCAGGCGGAAATGGATGCGAACCAACGACTAAGCAAACGCCAATGAGGAAGTCAGTTCTATCCTGACACTGCACCGCACGTCCCCATGAATAGTTTACCAGGATCTGAGGCACTGGTAGGGGTGCTTGGACCCATGCGAACAAACGCCAAGAAGAATTAGTGGAGGAACTAGGGTGCGGTGCTCGCGATTACCAGAGTTTCTCCGTCCGCAGTGGGCTCCCCAGACTCGCCACCTATCTATCAAGTCGCGACGGTTCAGGCAGGGAGAGAGAGGGTAAGAGGGATGGCAGATCAGGCAGGGGGAAAAAGGGCGGTGAGAAGGGCCGTGCATGTAGCTCTGGGCCCAGTGGCACTGCGAGCGTGACTCTCGTGCTCATGCCAAATATGCAGTGCGCGCGCGTGTGTGCATGCCGTGTCCCGGTGCACAATGCTGATCACAACAGGAGATGAGTGGGAAAAGATAACTCGCCGTGGAAGGGTGCCAGAAGGTGAGCAGGGAGGAAGGAAGCAGGAGGACAGAGACCGAGGCACGGAACGTCGGGCGTCGAGTCGTCGGTAGGGCAGGCTACACCAGCGAGAGGAAGGGCGATCTCGTGAAATCGAAAGAGGAGAGGGAAAATTGAGGACGAGGTGACGAAAGAAAGCAGGAGCACGAGGATGCAGCGGAGGCGGATCGGAGCAGAAAAGTGAAATACGGCCGAGAGTAAATCAGTGAAAGACGGATGGTGGAAATAGAGGGTTATTAGAGGCGGGCACGAGGTTGGTCAGTGGAAGAGCACAGAATCGGTCAGCGAGCGGGAGAAATGATCGCGGTCAGCGATCTGAGTCAAACCAGGCAGGGGGGAAACCAAGAAAGGAGAACGAGAGAAAAAGTAGTGATCAGAAAAGAATGGAGATACGGAAGAAAATAGAGATCAGAGAAAATAAATAGAGGACGGTATACAGGAAATCACCGGAAGGGAAAGCCCACCCCGCACCCCCCGAGGTATGAGGGAGCAAGGGAAAATAGAAAAGATCGTTGGGGGGTGGGCGCGAGGAGGTCGGACGGCCGTCCCGGACGGCCATTACTCTGGGCGCGGTTTATAGCAACCCCCGGGGTGACAGCGGGTTTCGGCGGCATGGCCAACAGCATCGACGACAACTCCGTCACCAAAGACCCGGTGATGTGTCATCCAGGGGCACGTGCATTCTCTGGAGTTGATTCTATGTCCCCAGAGGCTCGGCAGCAGGTGTATGCATGTTACAGACGGTTTGCTGCTGCAAGTGGTGCCGGTACCGGGTGGTGCATCATGTGCAGGGTGTATTCATCATTATTTTCTTTACGGCCCGCAATCGTAAAATATACTGGCCCGCTTTCGGCAAATCCGACCAAGCTCCAAAATTGCCCGAAATTTTAATATTAAGTAGGATGATATTGGAAAACCCGCACAACTTTGCATGATTTTTTTTTGATATCTTCACCTTAAACGTCACGGCCTGCACCCACATGCTCCATCGGCCCGCATGCGGCCCGGAGTGGCGAGCTACATACGCCCCCCGGCCGGACCCCCACCGTAAGTAATATACCCTGATCATGTGGCGTGGCTCTGGAGCTTGGCGGTGTGCCCGCTGATGGAATTCCTTAACACTCTGGATGTGGATCAGCCTGGTGGTGACTGGTACACGCGCGGTTTTATTTTGACAACCAGTTACGACATCTTCGATCTGAGCGTTGCTGTCTGGTTTCGGCTTTGGTTCGGTAGAAAATCAATGCTGGCATTTGGCAGTCTGCACTTTGAGATTTGTGGCAGCCGGCTTACTTGGTGTAAAATTCCAACCTTGCTCTCAATTATATCAAAAGTGCACAGTAGTTCGGTATATGCCCAAGTGTCATTATTAACGATTCCTGCTTGCATTAATTATTGCTGACACCCTTGTACGGAGGTGGTGTGCTGAGATATATGTGTTTCATTCGGGCACTGCTCCCGAGAGTCTCGGTGTAGGCTCTTGACCACATACCCCTAGCTAGTTTGTCCGTTCAAACCATTGTGACTTTGTTATATTAGCAGTAGTATCAGGAGTACAGTAGTTCTGTGTATACTCGACCGAGCGAGCGGGTTTAGGTTTTAGCTTCTCTCTCAAATTATTATTATTGAGTTTTATCACATACTTAGTGAGCGACACCCTGAATTCTGGTAGCAGTCGGATATATCAACCGGATATATCCCTCTACGTGTTGACCCTCGCTCGCCTCCTTACTTTGTACTAGGCGGATCGATCTCAAAAAGAGATCTCCACTAGGCCATCTGACCGTAGAATCATGTGCGCGACAGTGCTTCGCTTTTTGCTTCCCAACATGCCATGCCATAACGCGAGGGTGGCGTCGCGATAAATGTACGCGACTGCAGTGGCACTGTCATCGTTAGCGTCTGGCGATCGTGAGATCGGAAGTTCGTTTGTGTCGCCCATTGGGATTCGCGCTTTGCTGATTAAGTAAGTAAGGTAATTTGGTCCGGTTCCAAATCATAAGGAGCAGAGGTTCGCAAGGGATCTGCGGCCGGTGAGGGATAACTGGTCGGACGATTGGCCCCCCACCGAGACCACGCGCAAGAACAAGACGATTGAGAGATTGGACCCCGATTTCTACGCGGCGGTACGTGTTGACGTATTCAGTACCGCACCCATGCTGGCTAACCTGCAGGGCGGAGTCCCTCTGCGCGTGCTGACCACATTAACGATGACGCGCATTCATACCTCTGTCATGGGAGCAGCGAGCAGGCAGACCTAGGAGTGGCAGTCGGGGCGGGCGCGCCTGCGGCTGTCTACTTTGGCGAGAGCAAGTTATTAGCGGAATACCCGTGAACAGGTTGTGAAAAATTACCCTCAGAGCGCAGTTCAGTCGGTCGAAATAACTGCAAAGTAATTACCCGGAACCGAAACCTAACCCGAATATCCAACTGTACGGAGTGCTGACTAGGTCTAGAAACGCCCCGAGTCGCGTCACAAGTGTCGGTCATCACGGATAAGTACACGATATTATGTTCGCATATTTTCCAATGTAGCGGATAGAAATTCGTCTTCGACTTCCTAAACATCATCAGATTTATAAGGGATGGACACGAGACAAAACCGCGTCGTTTTTGTACACGATATTGTGGGATCCTGCGATATTGTGGAACTGGTATAGTTGCGCACAGCTACAAAAGTCCAACAGCAATGTGGGGTACCACGATATCCGTGGTATCCTCAGTTATAGCATCACATCTGAACACAGCTCCCTGATGCAGGTTATAAGTGATGTTTGTATCATTGCCAGATCGAATGCGCGCGATCAGGACTGTTCCATTTACTATCCTACGGAGGGGGGCCGGTGGACGATACATTGGAAATATGTCCGCTGGCGCGGTGGGGAGGGGATGCTATCTACTGTTATGTATGGTCGGTATGCCTGGTTGTCCGCAGGGGGGACCGGGGGGGGGGATTCAAGCACTATGCCTTCAACCCCCCCACATATGATACTAAATTGAACAGCCCTACCGACAGTGAGTAACAAATACTTTGACGATAATGATAATAGCAAGCACATATACATTTCATTTCATAATAGCAAGCACACATAACAAATCATTTCAGACACGCTAGTTAGGCTGTGCTGCCATTAGTTGATAGCTTGATATATCTATATTGTGACTGTCAAAAGCCAATACGTGCTCTTGAGAGTTAAGGCTGGACACTGCCATTCAGATCGTTCACTACTAATCAACGAGCAAGCCTCGTCAAATACCAATTTCGTATGTTTAATTGCACCTTCAACACAGACGAGGCACCCAAGGGCACACAACAGCAACTATGTTGCACACTGCTACTTATTTTAAGGTGACTTGATGGTACTGTTACTGTCATCACACCCAACGGTTTATCTGATTACCGGTGCCGTATTACCGTGCTTTCTGTAAATCTGTTGCATGGCCTTTCTGTGCACATTTGTATTTGATGTGTGGCCAACTCCGAGCAGTGTCTTGTTCGTAATAGCCGCGCACAGCAACATATCGTTCGTTGCCGACGATGAGTAAATGACGCCGATGTATAAATCCCAGTGGGTTGAAAGGTGATGATGCATGCACGCCGCTTAAACGTGTACCTTCGTGCGCCGTTGTCGGATGAAATATACATTTGTGTGAGATGCACACCTCCCCACGAAGCTGTGGTAGTCAATGTGGTCAGTTCACGAGGGCCAATTTTGCGTCTCAAAGTATTCATCCATGATCTACCCCCTGGGCCAAAACGTGCCAAATTCAATGTGGTAAAACAACTGCAGACATTTGCCTCGTTTATGTAATTATGACTTAAATATGTGTGCTGCCAAATATTTTCATGTGGATACCAACCACACCTGATGACTGTAGATATCGTTCACATGCACATGCATATGCACATACACATGTGTACATTGCATGCTCGGTATATATTATGTGTGGGCGGATCAAGACAGCACCATTGCGGCCTTCTGTGGCACGATAAGATGAAAGTCGCTACCGCAATGCACAATCAATTTACTATGAAAGCATGGATGCGTGGTCAACCCCCAGGTAGGTCCTGCCCCTCAACCACCAGGAGGGGAGCCTATCATGAGCATGAGGGGAACAAAAACAACTAAAAAAGGGGAACAATATTTACTTATCTAGGTTTCTTTGGAGGGAATAACGTTCATCACTTCATCTGGGATTGTGTGATTTTGTCCCCCAAAATCCGATTAATATTGGAGTGATGCGCTGCTGTGAGATACAATTGATGGTACTTGGCGGCAGGGAGCATGTGCAGGGGCAAAGTAAAATAGTACAGTAAAAGTAAAACACATTTTTTGGATGATTTTCTGCTAACCGAAGTGCCCATCACTGCACATTTAGCAAGTTCCACGCATGATAATGCGCGTTACACACATTTCACATGGGACAATGGCACAAATTCCACTGTGTGCGGTTTTGACCCATAACAATTAAGCATTAATTATATATGAATGTCCTTGCTAGTAGACACGAGTGAAAGTGCTCACGAGCGCAAACCCTGCAAACGGTCCACCCGCAGCAACGCGTCGCTGGGCTTGCCTAGGCTGTGATTTCTTGGACTCGATGTAACGACCCAATCGTCTTCCGCACAGATTGTTGCATCAACCTGGTACTGCATGTCAGACGCCTCCGCCCAGGATCACTTGGATCGCAATCCTGGCTAGCCTAGGCGGTGATTGGTCCAAAATCCAGATCACCCTGTGCACGCGCGGTCACTTTGAACTCGAAATTGGATAATCTCTTCATTGATCTGCAGAGCATGCATACTACATGAGACGCCTCCTACGCATGTCCACGCGCCGGTGACAAACTGCATCATTGTCCTCAATGTAAGTACCTGGTATTTTTTGTCGCATGCATGGTCATTTTTGTCGCTGTCGCAAGAAAATGTTTTTGTCGCAGGTCAAAAAAGGAAATCTTGTGAAAAAAAAACCACGAACTCTGCTTTTTCCCTTAAAGGGGCAAAGAACGATTTCACAAAAAAAGGTGGAGGGACGAAACGACATCGTCATCAGAACACTGTCAAGAAGAAGTTTCGACATGATTTTTTAAAATCTTCAGCGTTGTCGCTCGCCTTTGGAAAATACACCATTCCCCCATCGACTATTTTTTGACCGCACGATCTACTCGTCGACCAAACGATCGGATCGTCGGATTAGGAGTCCCTCGAAGACTGCATCTTCATGTTGTCGCAGGGATCTTGAATACACTACAACCCTACATCAACTATTTTTTTACCAACCGATCAAATCGTGAACCGAACGATTGGACCGACCGATTTTGCATGCTAATGGATTCGTCCGAAGACAAGATCTTGAATTGGTCAGAGTTCGTCTATTGAAGACGCGGCAGTCCTTTATCGACTAATCGGACCGCCCAATCGGATCGTCGACCAAACAATCAGACCGTCCGGTTTCAAGTCCTGATGGATGTGTTGTTGTGGTCTGTGGTGCAACATGCAAGTGTCGCGAGAGCGTGACAGCGCGCCACTTGTGTGACCCACAATCGTAATCAGTCTCATAGCTTGCTTGACACATCAAATAGCCCTTTAGCACGACCGCCTTTCAATTTATTTTCAGCGTTCAAAACATTCTGTGCTGTGTGTAGTTGCGATTGTGATTTTCCGGTGACTGTTTCTAAGTGAGGGAGTGTATGCAGGTTTCCACTTCTGTTGTTTCATATTCTCTTACTAGCGCGCTAACTACTTCTGTCTCATCCTGGTTTGCAGCATCTGGCATTTCTTTTGCTTGTCACAGGATTGCAGGATTGTGCGCCTTAGCCACTTTCTTCCAGCGTACTTCTTGAGGCTGAAATATTATTGAAAGATGCCTGCTAAAAGATGCCTGGTTTCACCCTTTCAGGAAATGCATATCTGACTACCTCTGTTGTGCACTAGTTGTTGGGCTGTCGAGATGTTTCCTACGACCCTGCCGATTTGTTTTACAAATTCTCTGCGCCAACTATCCTGACGCCAGTTTTTTTCTTTTTTTGTTAATCTGCCTATAGAAGAATGCTTGGAGACTGGCGGGCATCTTGCCCGCCGGGTTGGGTTCGACTCCCAACATTTCTACTACTAACTAGCGTGCTGTATTTTGCACAGAGTGCGTGTGCATACTTTTTGTTTGTTGTTTTTAAATTGCACAGTTTTTGTTTGCACGTTGCGTTCCCGTGAGTGGCGTGGCAGGGTGTATATAAAAATTGCACGTTTTTTCTAGCATACTTGCGCTCTATCCTTCAGTCTCTGACACACTTCGCAAATTTGTGCGTGCCGGAAATGGAAATTCTGTGTATTGGAGATGTTAGTAGAGTAATCGTGTCGTTCATAGCTAGCTCCTCCTGTTTATTTGATGTTCACAGACACATAAATGTAATAATAGCTTAAAGCTGTAATGTTGGATTTGTGATTTGCCTTGGATGCTTTTGTATTGTATCATGCGTGAGTTCTCGTGTATCTGGTTGAATAATCATGTCTGTTAGCTTCGACTAGCTCTGTTATGTCGAGTTTCATGCACGGAGTGGTTGTCCGTTGTGTGTTATACCCCCCTACTGGGCTGAACATTATTTGTATATTTCGTAAAATTTTAATAAATTTGTGATAAGTTTTTGCGACAAAATGTATCCTCTCAGAGTCATTTTTTGTCGTAGCTGCGACAAACTAGTCTGCGACATAAAAACCCCCTCCTACGACAAAAATGACCCGCTACCCTCAATGCATATAATGCAAGCGTGTGAGGTAAAACCAGGTAGGGTTGATGGTTTAATTGTCATAAATGTAGATAACCCAGAGTGATGAAGTAAAGGCGATTATGGAAAATTCAAGAAGTTACCTACATAATTACATCACTGTCCCAAAGCCGAATGTACTCAACATGGCTCGAGCTTCATGGTGGTGATGGCGGAGTCGGTATTGGAGGGGTGCGGTGGCGGAGCATCGGAAGTATCCAATAAGGACGCGTGCAGTGTCTCATTCAGTTGCACCGCGGGAGTGCCGGTATCGTCGACTTTTTGCTCACTAAGTATTTCCACATCTACCGGCATATCCACTGGCATATCTTGTCCCTCCGACTGTTGTTGTTGTAGCTGGCGCTCCTTGCTCTGTCAGTCAACAACCTCGGCCGAAGAAGTCAATACAACGTAGCTTACTTTGTTATAATCACCGTTGCAGCATGCGGCAGCATAGTCAGCACAGTCTGCGTCATACCACATCATTTCAGTGTGTATGTTCCTAGCTTGAAATACAATGAATATTATACATATATATTCCTAGCTTGAAATACAATGAATATTATACATATATATATATCCCCACCCATATGATTTTATATTGGATATATTTTATAATGTGTTTGTAAGGACAAGGAGGTGTACTTTACGGACTTCCTCAAAAGTGTAACTCCAAGGCTCTAAGGTGTGCCCACTTATCACATTTGTGGAATTAATCGGGGCACTGTCTTGCTCAGTATATTGAGTTGACACAATCCCCCCGCGGTGGTTGATACCGTCCTGAGGTTTTCCAGGACCCTTTACAGTGGGTGCCCCTGTTTTAGCGTTGTGTACCCGTGCGCGGCGCGACAGGGAGTATAAGAAAATATATCCCCACCCATGCAAACCTCTCCATTTTGTGGTATGACTGGATAATCATGTTATTACACCATCACCCTACCTGGTGGCGCCGTTACCATGCCGACGTGATCAGCGAACTACTACGACTGCACTGCGGAGGCGCAGAAGCAAGATAGATCTCTCCCGCTCAGCTCTGATTACACGTATGCATTGTGGAAATGCATGTGGGTACGCCTCAAGATACATTGTCATATGCTGACACATGACGACGTTCTTTACACGAGTGTGGGTGTGTTTAGATTTAGCTCAGTATGAATATGATACGATGGGTATACTATATCTATCATGAATATCTGATATCATAATCAATCTACATTTTGTATATCTTCACCATCGTGAATTGCCAATGCAGCCTTGTATGCCCCAATCGTGTTGGGAGAAGCATCGCGTATTAAGTTGCGGTTTGTGTCTACTATCAGATGCATATGTGTTTGGTACACGCGGTGCGTGCGTTGTGGTAAGCCAGGGTTGATGTTTAATGCAAAAACACATCCGTGCACACTGGCATCATCCAGGTCAGTGAGCAAAATACAGGTAGTGATGCGACGCACCGCTGTTGGATCATCATCGCTGGCATCCTCACTTTGTTGACGGCTGCGCTTTGGTGTCATAGGCGAGCTGTTGCTGGTTGTGCCCTCTATCTGCAGATAGAATTATCGCATGCGTCAAGTTACATGGCAACGAACCGGACAATTGTGCCATGTGTGGTTGGTTGGTGCAAATGTGTATGAAATGACGGCGAATAAGGAGGAATGGATTCAAGACGCCAGAGCGAAAAATGATCACGCGCAAGTGCTACTTCAATAATATCATATGCGGGTCAAAACGACTGCCCATATGCATGTGTTCATAGCACAATATTTGTTATGTGTGTACAAAACATTTTGTGATGCACGCTCCTCTAATATACATGAACATGAAGCCGACCTTCGCTCATACTTACACGTATGTGTATTTCACACTGTGAATCGCTTTGTGTGTAGCCTTGTATGCCCCGACGCGCCGTGATTGGCATATGGTCTGATTTAATTATTATTGGATGCCTCTGTTGCTTGGTACAAATCGCACAATGTGTGGTGGTAAACCAGAGTGATGATAGATACAATCGGATGCCTCTGTTGCTTGGCACATATCGCACAATGCGTGGTGGTAAGCCAGAGTGAATACTATATATGATAGATACCAACACGAATGCAAAACTCTTGGTGCTTGCGACATTATCAAGCAGCCATAATGATTGATGGTACGACAAATATTATGCTTGCTCTAGATTCGTAAATACTATGCATACGTAAATATCACGCTTTCGAAGTCCCGTTCAACACATGTTGAATAAACTTAATATCCAGAATAGTTAGGTGAGATATGTGTTGTGATCAACATTGCAACATGCATATATGCGCGTCCCCATGTATATTATCAGATGCCCTTGTGTTTTGCACATGTGGTAAGCGACTAAGCGTGTCGTGGTAAGCCAACCTTAAATTCCCAATACAAATATACAATCATGTTTGTGTGAGTGAGTGACTTTGGCTTTCCTGATATGACTCATCTTGATGAGGAATTGTCGGATGACCATCTGACGATGCACTTTCCTCCTTCTTCGCGGCCGCAGAAGTGGATGCGTTGTATTGAATCTGTACGACAGCCACACACCACGGCAACCGTCAGGAAGGCTCGCACACAATAACAACAAAGTTCTTGTGTTACACTTACACTTATACTTGATGGATCATCCAAAAGTAGGAATACAAATCTGCAAGCATATATACTTGTGTATGCTTAGAACTGTTCATTTTCACTTTTGCAAACGTTCCGTAAGCGTACTACTACCAGCGTCCCAAGTGCTGGTCAGATTTGCATCTGAACAGTTTTTCATATATTTTAACATTATACATATAGTTCAGTTTACATCTTTTGGTTGAATATATGTATATATGCTTATTTGTGTGCTTGATCGCTTAGGGACTCTGTGAGCATTTTATATCAAGGGTGTCTACATACAGGTGTGCCCACCTATCATTTGTGGAAATTAACGGGATATCGTCCCTCCATGTTTGTGTTTAGTTGAATTTCTATATATTTTACCCCCCCGCGGTGGTTGATACCGTCCTGATTTTCAGGGCCCAATTTTGGGTGCCCCTGTTTCACGTTGCGTGCCCGTAAGTACCGTGACAGGGTGTATACAAAATATATACTTGTGTATGTAGTTGTACTTGGGACGTGGTGTACTTCTTGTATTATGGAGTTTGCTCAAAGGTGTCTTCAGGTGTGCCCATCTATCGCTTTTATGGAAATGAACGGGACATCATCCTGCCTGATATGTTGAGTTGACAAATATAGTTTTTATTCCCCCCGCGGTGGTCGATACCGTCCTGAGGTTTTTCAGGGCCCAAGACAATTTTGGGTGCCCCTGTTTGCACGTTGCGTTCCCGTGAGTGGCGTGGCAGGGTGTATATAAAAATTGTGTATGTAGTTGTAGTATTCACTCTGGCTTACCACCACGCATTGTGCGATTTGTGCCAAGCAACAGAGGCATCCGATTGGTAAATCCGACCGTGATAATCACGACGCGTGTCCCGGCGCGACGGGGCATACAAGGCTACACACGAAGCCATTCACAGCGTGAAACACACATACGTGTAAGTATGAGCGAAGGTTGCTGCATACATATACTTGTGTATGTAGCTATATTATGAAATAGACAATTCACCAATATTCGGCGAGAGACCACTTGCGTCTAGAACCAATATTGTGCATGAATCTAGTAGTAACACCATCCAAATTTTTATATCAAAGTGTATATAATGCCACGCCGGGCAAGTTGTTCAGCACCTGCAAGGATATTTTGACAAACAGCTCGTCAAGTGAGGCTTTCTTGAGCTTTGGAAGTGGATAAGGAGATCAACACTTTCTTTATATCTCAGTGTGGTATCAAACTACAAAATGGGTACCGAATGTGATAGATAAAACATTGTATATTTGAAAGATAGATAATCTTTGACTAGATATTTTTGAAAGTTGATCAGCAATGATTATTAACTGATTGATAATTAAGATTACACAAGATCTTTCAAGATGTGCACAACATTCTTTGTTAAAAAGCTTTGGGGGGTTGCGGTTAGCTCATTCTTGTTGTCTAAGAGTTCGTTCCGTAAGCGTACTCTCAAAGTCCCAAGTTTTGAGCAGATTTGTATTTTATATTGGATATATTTTATAACGTGTTTGTAAGGACAAGGAGGTGTACTTTACGGACTTCCTCAAAAGTGTAACTCCAAGGCTCTAAGGTGTGCCCACTTATCACATTTGTGGAATTAATCGGGGCACTGTCTTGCTCAGTATATTGAGTTGACACAATCCCCCCGCGGTGGTTGATACCGTCCTGAGGTTTTCCAGGGCCCTTTACAGTGGGTGCCCCTGTTTTAGCGTTGTGTACCCGTGCGCGGCGCGACAGGGAGTATAAGAAAGATAGATAATCATATTTGCACATCGCGTTCCTGTGAGTGGCGTGGCAGGGTGTATATAGAAAGATAGATAAAACTGATGATAATAATAAGTAATAACCATATACCTAAACCCTGCTAAGACAAATCTCACGAGTAATTATGCCTAAACCTACACCCTGCTCGGGCGCGGTTGTTCATGGTCGGACGCGGTCGGTCATAGCACTCTACTTCATACTACTACTAGCGGTCAGTCACTACGGTCAAGACGGACTACTTATATCTATGCCAATGGGCCTACACTGAGACTCTCGGCGAGGCTGCCTGCACAAATCTCAAAAGTGGAAAATGAATTTCGCTTATTTTCATTATGCGAATGGGCAGTAACCGTCACAATATTTAGCACTTTTGCACTCTCTTTCACACACACCACAATTAAAAGGGTGCATATGTGCACCTCTTACTCTACTTACTATTTTGCAAGGCGCTATATCAAGGCATGGTATCGACAGTATCATTATGTCGAATGTATCACTATCAGTCGATAGGCAATGTTCACATATCACTACCAGTCGACGCTTGATTCGGGGATACCGGTACTGGCCGACAACTCTTCCGGCCATTTAATTACCGGTCGACACTTGATTCACTTGTTTGGTCAATATCAATACCAATCGACAACTGATTTGGTATAAAATATGCATAAACCAACCTCCGATTATACATCAAGGTATGGTTTACCGGAGGTCAACATTAGCATAAAAAATCCCAGATCTAGATATCGCGATATACGTGATTTTAGTTGGTGCTTAAGTATGGTCAAGTATGGGAGATCGCAGAACGGTATCGACCATAACTTCTCCATGCCTTAACCACTTGACTCCCCGAAGTGCATAATATGTTTAGATAGGTTCAGCCAACCTATTTATTAAATAAAACGTTTTGGGAATTTTATGCTAATGTTGACCACCGGTAAACCATACCTTGACATGTCTCTCGGATTCTTGCCAGCCGTATGCATATCGACCAACCTTGGTTTTGTGTGCGTTTCCATAACAATTTGCTGATTTTTCTGGGTGGACAAGAACCGCGTAAAGTCCCACATGTCGGCGGCTTGTGAATTGTCGTTATCGGTCAACGAACATTTGCGAGATATCATTATCAGTCGACAACGATTTGTGAGTTGTCGCTATCAGTCGACAACGATTTTACATATGTCACTGCGAATCGAGGGGAGGTAGGCGGCTATTACTATCAACCGATAGCGAAAAATGCAATTATAAAAAAATGTCAAAAGCCACAAATGCAACCGATACCACGCCCTGCTCTATATCGATATTCTCTTCTACGGTTTGCAAGGCTCTTCTCGATGACTCAAGTGCTCCGCGAGTCACTTTGGTGACACAGTTGCACTGTGACATGTGACACGACACCTAGCCTCCCATACTAATAATATATACACGCGTAATATTATCAGCTCTGGAGCTCTTTTTGCACTGTGACATGTGACACAACACCTAGCCTCCCATACTAATAATATATACGCGCGTAATATTATCAGCTCTGGAGCTCTTTCATCCATATAGTATTCACTCTGGTTTACCACCACGCATTGTGCGATATGTGCCAAGCAACAGAGACATCCGATTGTCAAATCAGACCGTGATAATCACGACGCGTGTCCCGGCGTGACGGGGCAAACAAGGCTACACACAAAGCGATTCACAGCGTGAAACACACATACTGCAGGTATGAGCGAAGGTCGCTGCATACACAGACCATATTAGCATGCACCACATGATTATCTCTACACGTATAGTAATGCATGCTGCGTTATGAACACATGCATGTAGGCAACTGTGTCGATAACGCGTACCCTTGGATTATATCGTCTCGAAGCCGAACTTGTGCGTGGTCGTTAGGAACGGATCGTTCGCCGCACGTGCGTATGTATATACTATACTTGCAATATGCTAGCAATAGTCGCACTGACCACTAACAAACACTTTCTATCACCGTTTTCCGTGTGTCTATCAGCCTTCTCTGAGTGCCTTCTCTAAGTGCGGTTCAGCCATTTCTAGTAAACCCGACATCGGCAACAAATTCAGTGATTTGGGTATCGATCGGGAATATGTCGATGTTGGGGTTGGGCCTGCAATACCGAGGAAGTAAGTGAATTAATTAGCTTCGCACCAGGCGAGGTGTGTGCCCACAACCCCACGCACCCAAGTCTGTATGATTTCGGTCCCTTGTGGCATCGGGAATATTGTGACGTATGAACCATTTACATTCAATAACAATAAAACAAAAATAATAAAACCACATTAGGTCGACATGTAAGGCAAAGCCCTCGGAACGAACAAGAAAAGTTTGAAGTTATAAATGATGATAAGGCTCACGCGTAGTGACTATAGTCATAGTATGACTGGTCACCGCTCAGACTAGTCCGAACACCTGTATATCTGATAAGTGTGTTATCATTTCTTTTAGAGAGCGTGTTGAAGTGGGAAGTGGGGCTGCCGCTCTCGCTCGCTTCCATCCTTTCAAGCAGTAGCCCCGAACCGCGTTCGTCGCCCGTATCATGGGACGAGCTGCGAAATCTAGTTGGACCTCGCCTGGCGCTATGTCGCAGGCTGACGAGTATAGGAGTATGTCGGAGAGAATGGATCATCAGTTTGGGAGTTAGAGACACTCAACCGTTTGGAGTTGACGGCCCTAGTTTGTCGCCTGGCTACGTTACGGGAATTTGAGGCTGCACACGTTGTTGTGCTTACTCCGTTTATTGTTGAGAGCGCCGATTATCTTGCCTCTCGCCTGGACGATTCTTCTGCCCCGACCGTTCTATCTCTTGGAGTTGCTCACTCCGACGTGCTCGTGGAAGTTGGGAACAGTTATTCATCAGCAGATTTTTGTTCGCAGGGTTCTCAGACTTTTTCGCTGGAATTTGTCTCCGTTGGCTTGCAGACTTCGCATTTTAACGTTTGCGACGCCTCGGAATCTGATCCTGTAGATGATGCTTATTATGACTGCCCCTTGGCGTCCGATGGATTCCTGGCCTCTTCCAGCCATGAGCTCACTCCGCAGCCTCCTCGTATCGTTCAGAATGCTCATTCCAGAGACGCTCTGCTTACAATGTCTTTTATCGAATGCGTGGATAAAATTGGCCGGAAATTTTACGACGACTCTAATTTTAAATTCCACCCTAGTTATGGTCTCTCTGTTCTTATATGTGATGCTTTCCGATATTCAGACTATTTCGCGAGTCTGGTTGAGCAGTCTGTTCAGATTGACGCCCCCCCTGAGTCAGCTAGTTCGCAGGATTCGCTCATCGCAGCATAATTTGCAGAGATTACAGCCTCAGGTCATTTCGACTGAGCGAGTGATCGAGATTCCTAAGATTGTAGAGGTCCCGAATAAATATGTGTATCATTCTTCATTCTGCGTCTGACCCAGCGTCGCAACAGGGGGTACTTTCCTCTGGAGTTTGCTCATTCTTTGACGAGGGGACATTGGACTCTCGCGGGGTTTTGGCTTTCAACAGTGGAAACTTTTATTCTGATGGAGCCTCCCACTCAAGCAAGGAGAGCGGCTCAGAATATGTAGAGGATCCCACCTTTTATGTGGGACACGCTGGAGACGTGAACTATTTCAACCTGGCGGACGACGGCGAGTTTTACGGTGCTTACGACTAGCACGTGTACATGCGTCGTGAGCTCCGTGCCATTGAAATGGAGCGATGCGTGCTGCAGTGCGCAGACGACGTCATTACCTGGCGGGATGCTACTCTTAAGTTTCTAGAGTTTCATGCGTCCGTTGTTCGCGGTATGGATGACGCAGAGTGGGTTGCTTGATTTGTTTACAGGTAATAACCCCCAGCGGCCTATTACTTTGTGTTTCAGCTGGTTTTCCTAATTTCAAAATCAATCGGACAGTACTGCCTCTTTATTTCTTTGAGTGGGAGCGTCATTCGTGGAAACATGATTACCTTTCTTTACGGGCTCCTTCATTCTCGATTGTTAGCCACCTTGTGTGTGCAGTGGCTGCGTGTTATTATTATTTTTATCTCTGCCGTTCATTCCTTAGTGTTGGCCACTTGGCTTGTGTGATCTTCATCTTAGTGGTTTCTCCGACCTTAGCAGCATTCTCAATCGTGGCTTTCGCTTCTGTCTGGGCTTGTGCCCTCTCAAATCGTGCCAGATATTATATGTGTTTGTGTCCTGGAGTGGTTTGCTATTACGGTTTCTTACACTGATGCCACCGGCGGGTTAGGGATGGCCGGGCAGCTATGATACAAGCTTTCTGTACTGTCCGCTACCAGCATAATCGGGAAGAGCCTGGTTATAGTATCTATATAGTATTCATTTTGACACCCCGCATGAAGGGGTACTAGTACCTGTGTCATTAGTTCAGACTGTTTTACATTGCTCGAGGAAAACTACACTGTTTGATTAGTTAGTTTCCCTCTCACAATGGGGGGTATACTGAGTAGTGACTATAGTCATAGTATGAGTGGTCACCGCTCAGACTAGTCCGAACACCTGTATATCTGATGAGTGTGTTTTCACATGGGAGGCTTTTCACCCGACATGTTCCGGGTCTCACAGATATCACTGCTTTAGCCTGTCAGTGATGTTCTGGCACCGGTCCCTCGTGGCATCGGGAATATTGTGACGTATGAACCATTTACATACAACAATAATAAAATGGAAATAATAAAACCACGTTAGGTCGACATGTAAGGCAAAGCCCTCGGAACGAACAAGAAACGTTTGAAGTTATAAGTGATGATGATAAGGCTCAAGGTTCGGTATCGGTTGTTCCGCGTGGTATTGATAGGTTTTTATTATTTTCATTTTATCATCAATCGATTCTGATAAATGATTGGTGTGATCAATCGATTCCAATATTCTGATAGTGCACAACTTCACTATCAATTGATTCGGATATTCTGATATATCGATGGTATCAAAATATCAGACAAACGATACCGAACCTCGACAGGGACCTACAGGGACCCACAAGGACCTACAGGGACCTTCTACAGGGACCTACCGGGACCTACATGGATCTACAAGAACCTACCAGGACCTACCGGGACCTACCGGGACCTACAAGGACCTGTAGATCCCCTCCTTGAACTCGGTATCAGATGTTCCGCGTGGTATTGATAGTTTTTTATTATTATTTTCAATTTATCATCAATCAATTCTGATAAATGATTAGTGGGATCAATCAATTCCAATATTTTGATAGTGCACAACTTCACTATTAATTGATCCTGATATTCTGATATATCGATGGTATCAGAATATCAGACAATCGATACCGAACCTTGATAAGGCTCACGCGTGGTGTATTGCCCTCATCAAGTGGTGGTGGATTGGTGGTGCAAAGCAAGGCATGGTGTCAGTTGGGACAAGGGGTATCGATAGTTTCTGATTATTCTGTTTTGGTATCAATTGATTGTGATATCACTTAAACTGCATCAATCAATTATGATATTGTCCTACCAATTTCAATCAATTATGGTTACACCTTGCCAATATAATTCAATTATGACTCAGAAAGCGCATTGCGTTTTTGGCAGTTGTTTAAGAGCTTGCCACCAATGCTGGAGCGGTTGAAGTGCGTGGTCATGCCTCTCAGCTACTTGACCACATTTGACACCTCAAACATGGCCAAATATGGATCGGAATTCGGAGTCATGCTCGGGGAAATTTCGGGCAATCATCTATATTATTAAGCCGCGTAATATGCTCTTTTTGAGCCTTCCGATTCAGAAATGCCGATCTGCCGCATCGTGTCGGCTGTCCTACTGCAGACGTCGGCTGTCCTACTCCAGATTTTGCGAGGAGCTCACAGACGCTGCTCATCTGACCAATCATATTGACAGTACTTCATTAAATTCGTAACTTTTTCATACCCGATCTTCCATTCAGGTCAGGTATTGGTTCGAAAAATTCGAGCCAATGATGTTTTAGATTCTAACCTAAAATCAGGTTATCGTCCGATTGAATCTTAGATGGTTACGGGCGTCAGATCCGGATATTTCCTGGACTCTCATCGTTAATTTTTCCTACTATCCATGAAGCAGGTTCATGGAACCTAATCCTGAATCGAGAATGCCGCGGACCCGCGTATGACGGTAGCGGTATGAGTGTTTGACCGAGCACCCGTTCCAAATACGTTCCGCGCCTGCCAACGTTACATTCATTATTCACCAGGAGCGCCCACCCTGCACTACCGCACTGCACTGCACACAGACCTGAACTGCCTGCTACTCCAGCTTTATACTTTTCACTATTTTTCATTGTTTATGTGTAAACTGAAAGCGCGGTTTGTGGGCGTGTCGGAGATTGTGCAGGTTGCCCGTGAGATTCAAAGCTCCAATTTACGGTACGTTGGTTCCTAGCTCTCTGTTTTCCCGTTTCTCCGTTGCTGTTTGTACGGTTGCTTCACAAGTGGTCCCGACCGTATTTGTGAGCAATGAATGTTCTTTTGGAAGTTCTCAATTTTGCACATTTTCTGCGGCAATTTCCGCGACTGACTCGATTTTGCAAATATGGTGTACTGTATGCCGAAACAGTTCACCGCAGTGCGCCCGCCCATACAGCCCCACTCTTTGTTGGTTTGTGCCTACTTACACTTTGAGCCTGTTTTTCCCACTGACCTGGGTGTAAAATTTTGTTATTGTATTTGAATTGCGTGCTAACCCTTTCGTCAGGTTTCGCTTTCGTTGTGGTAGGTGGCGCGTGGCAGTTCACCTCTGCGACCAACCATCCTCTACCGCCATGATTTCCTTCGAGCCCTTGAGCTCCTTGAGCTCCCTTCGTTTTTCTCATCACAGTTTTTTATATTTGGCACGCATAGTCAACTTGAAATATTTCACGCGACTTTTTTATGCGGTTTTCAATAGTCATGTAATATGGCATGCATGGTGTCCGGGATGTAAGCTGAATACATCCCGGATTGGGTTTGAGTCCCAACATGCCAACTGTATCCTTATGAATATGTTAGTGGTCGTTTTCCGAGATGTGACGAAACATAAATGTTGTCGCAATCACGGGAGCATGAGGAACACTAAACATAGTGTCAAGACATTCTTGAAAACGTGCATACCCGCGCGAACTCACACTCCCGAGCGCTCATTATATCCCCCATGGTTCAAGACAATTGCTTACTTGATCCGAAGAATGTTGGTACCCGTGGGTTACTAACAGTCCAGGGAATACGATACGAACCATATGCGTTCTCAATATCACGCAGATAGTTCATATCCATCAAGTCAAATAAGGGCTGCCTGCCCTTTCCGCTCAGCAACGGAAAACCAAAATGAATGTTGCGATATCATGTCTCGACGGTCTTAACGTATCAACCGCACGAGGAAATGTGAGTTCGCGTCTGACCGCTCCGAATCGCTGAATTGCAAATCATGATTGTTGATTCTGTCATGTCATGTTCGGCGGTTCTGGGCCGTCATCGTCATCGACATCGACATCGCGATGTACATGTCATGGCCATGGCCCATTGCAATTTGCAAAGCTTAGTATGTGGCACGCCGGGGTTTTCCCCCCAAAGGTTCCTACGGGTAGTAGTGACACCTGACACGTCTCAGTAGCGATTCGCCACGATGCGTGAATTCTGAATGTGAATAGGTGGAGGGAATACATGAAGTGACACCGCTGACGCTGCCATCTATATTTATACTTAAAAAGCCGACTGGATACAATTATACCATAGGAGGTTCACCGTAAAGATTGTTAGATTGAAGATTCAAGATAGAATATTACGAGAGGAATAGATGCACCTTCGGTGCGACAATTTTTAATTATTTTAAACATAGAATAGTCGATAGTGTCAAGTGTCTACTCCGGTATAAATCCGAAACGCGAAAGAGAGAGAGTGTATGGAAAGGGGAGGGGGGGGATCTATATTTAATTATTCCAAACCGTGACGCGAACACCCTCATACCGAATGCGGGCCCTACGGGTAGTAGCTAGTATCAATTGAGTTTGATTAGCCTCCAAGGGTATCAATCAATTCCAATATTTTGCTAGTGAAAAATTCACTATCAATTGATTCTAATATTCTGATACTATCAATTTATCTGGAAATATCAGAATATTAGTACCAACCGATACCATGCCTTGGTGCAGAGGTGCACCGCCAACTTGCACATGCGACACACCTTAGTTTTTAGGGCAGGAGCATTGTTGCTATTGTGTAAAGTCAGTCCGGATTTTATTGCATGTGTATGCTACTCGCGGATAGGGATGCCACTTTGTTGCATCTAGCCTTCCCGGGGGTCAAGTCTCAAGTGAGCCAATGAGACATATTTTTCTCATACGGATACATATTTCTAACCCCACCATAAGGTGGGCGGTTTCCTGGAAATAGGGTGGCCACAAAGCAGTGATGCATTGCTGTCAAAATGGTGATTGTTTGGCGCTAGAATCGATTCCATTGTGGGCTTTGAGGGAAGAAACCAATTTGATTGTGAGTTTTGAAGACACAAACCGATTCGATTAGCCGCAGGCACAACTTCCCTCCTTAATTATGATGGACGTCGGGGTATATTAATTGAAAGCACCCAATCATCAATTACCAAGAGCAGTTTTGAAGATTTCCCAATTTGAACCGATGGAGGGCGTTGGGTTGTCAACCCGATTCGATCGTGTGGTTCAAGGTGTGGTATCGATAGTTCAACTTTTTGACAATATCTATATGCCGAATGTATCACTACCAGTTGATAGGTAATGTTCACATATCACTACCGGTCGACACTTGATCCGGTGATACCGGTACCGGTCGACAACTCTTCCGGCGATATCATTACCGGTCGACGCTTGTTTGGTCAATATCAATACCGGCCGACAACTGATTTGGTACAAATTATGCATAAAGAACCTCTGATTCTACATGTCTGTCAAATTCTTGCCAGCCGTACGTGTATATCGACCAACCTTGGTTTTGTGTGCGTTTCCATAACGATTTGCTGATTTTTCTGGATGGACAACCACGTAAAGTCCCATATGTCGGCGGCTTGTGAATTGTCATTATCGGTCGAGACCAGTTTATTGCGAGATATCACGATTATCAGTCGACAACGAGTTGCGAGTTGTCGTTATCAGTCGACAACGATTTTACATATGTCACTACCAATTGAGAGGAAGCATGCGGCGATTACTATCCATCGATAGCGAACAATGCAATTATGAAAAAAAGTCGAGAGCCACAAATGCAACCGATACCGTGCCCTCGTGTGGGTTGATCTGATTCAGTTTCCCCTGATTCGATTGTGTGCTTTGAAATCCCAAACCAATTTGATACATTGATAGTAGGCTTTGCTAAGTAAAACAAACCTCTAATTTCTTTTTTTGAACAATTTCTAAACCGATTTGATTCTAATTATTCCGATAATCGAATAATCGGCCAAAACGATCCCCAATCTTACTTGTGGCGACGTGCCCCTAATTTTATTCGGACCATTTTGGTGAATGAGAGCAAATTGATAAATTGAAACTTCATTCATGAAGGAACTTTATCCCCCCCCCCAAACGAACCTCTTGCTCAAGACCTCCCATATAGGGAATCGGAATGATCTAATCTAGTTTTATTCGATTTTACGTTAGATATTGATTGGTTGGAGTATCCCATGTTTGATGTTAGAGCTATTTGTTTTGATTCATTGTCTTCAGTCTAGAGTCTTGACGACGTTTCACGTTTCTTCCATGTTACAAGCGGTCATATGGGAAAGTGATCAGAATTTTGGCAACGGAGCCGCGGGATCAGAAATTCAGGGTTTGGGCATCACAGTATGCTTTTTCATGGCCGCAAAAATCATTTTTTGCGCTCGGGATCTTTACAGACCTACTATGCATCTAAGGAAGCATACTGGCAAGTTCATGCTGTTCAGTTGTTGTTTAGAAACAAGAACTGAAGCAAATCCGTGCATGGCGTGTGATTTGGCTCGCTCAACCCTCCGAACGCTCGATCGAGCATCCGCTATACCCCACCCGCTCGTGGGGCATATCGGATGAGTGCAACCGATGCGCAAGAGTCTCAGCATTCCAAACCTGTACCTACTTTATTAATGCAGTTGGCGAGGCAAAAGTTATCGCTACGAATCTGGTGACGAATCCGCTTTTGCGTGAAAGCACATATCCCGCAACCGGGTGCGAGTTGCCCGCTTGAGTGGATTCTGAAAATGTAAGGAATGCGTTAGCGGATCCTCAGATTGTTGGTACCTACTTGGTACCAACAGTCTAATAAGAAACATTGTTCAATGCATGCGCATGCTTGGTATCATTGTTTTTTGTGCAATATACACGGTCAAACAGGCAATGAGACTCCTCCCGTGAGTCCTGCAAAAAGCGAATGAACGTTAACACAACGAACAAAAACTAGAACGGAAAGATTGGAAAAATCGAATGACTGAAAATCGCGATCTGCCATCGTGGACCGTTTCTGAACCGTTCCCGATTTATAGCTCCGTTGCATCCAGGAGGGGGGTTTCTGATCATTTTCCCATATGACAGCTTTTACAGTTTCTTTCCATGTTACAGACGGAGTGTCACACTAGACACCACATCGACATTCCACAGTTGAACCTCAACCCCAACCTTACAACTCTCAACGAGTCTACTGTAGAGTCTCAGTCTGAATCTGAGAAATGCCGTGACATGACGATGCCGTGCCATACTTTCTTCCATCGGCACTTGAGCACTGACAACAGAATGCCACTCGACACTGGAGGACATTCACACTGCAAGCACCCTTCAGAAAATCCTAAGGAACGTAATGTAATACATTGTGATAAGCAATATGGGTTGCTTTGGGAGCAAGGAAGAAAAAGCCTTCGGCGGAAAGCAGGTCGTGAAGGAGATCACCTTCACTGGAGGAACGTGTGTGGAAGCAGCATCTCAGTATGAGAAGCCAGTTCCCCCAGTTGTTCAAGCAGCTGGTGCCAACGACTGCTCCACGTTGACACAACTTTTCGCGAAGAGCGAAAACCCCAAAGCTCTCGCAGGTTTGTTCTCTGTGGGAAACTGAATGGCGCTGCGCGATGCGTCGACACAACTCGATTATGGGCCTCGATCGGGCCCTTCAACATATCACTTTCGTGCATCACACACTATACCGACGCTCGATAAATGTGATGAAAGCTACATAGCGCCCTCCTTCTTCCGCCCGATGAAGAAATTTTCGTTCAAATCGTTGCACGAAAGTTCCGTTGCGTTGGAAGGGTTACTTGTGCAGGTGTGCTTGGCTTGTGACAGTTCACGGTTGCACAGTACGCCGTCGGCCGTGCGCATGTCCACTTATCTCACAGTTCAACCAATTTACCCACCTAGCAGGCTGCTCACGTTTTGCTTTCGTTTCTAGTCGCATAAGCTCGGGCTTGTGGTGTCTCCCAGAGAGCCGCGATTCTTCTGGAAACGACGCCCTACTGGCAGCAGCGGCAGCTGAAGCTGAGAGCGCAATTTCGCTACTGGTGACCGGCGACCTGAGTCAGTACTTCAATGTGAACACCAAAAACCGAATCGAGAATACACCACTGCACCTGGTTGCCAAAAAAGACAACCTGGCACTTGTACAATTATTGATCGACGCTAAAGCCGAAAAGTTCACGAAGAACTCCTTCGGGAAAAAACCTTATGATCAAGCAACTGATGCAGACGTCAAAGCCCTGTTGAAAGATGAGCATAGTACTCTCCAGTTCTTGTGATAGGAGAGCAGATTAGCTTGAATTTCGATATCCTGTCGAACTTTCTTGGAGACCATAAATCCCGTGTTCAGTGCTTTTAAGTGATACAAGGCTGAACCGAATAGAGCTCTTAAAACTTGGTGTTTTTTCTTTCGGAAGTACATATGCGGGATTCACGCACTGCATCCTTGTTGAGTTTGAATGCACAATACTCGGGATGAAATCTAGTGATACTCGGTTCCCTCAGCTGTTCCCCAAGTTTGCTTTTGGAATGTATGCCAGTCCTTCACCGAAACTTTCCCTGCACCTTCTTTCTTAGCCTTGAGGTGTTGAGGACCGGGACTTCCGCCTTCAATGGCCCGCTTCAGTGCGCTTCAGTGCGCTTCGAGCCTCGCCGCTTTTGGTCGGTGTATGTGGCACCCACACAGGCGCTCACACGAACACACATGCAAATATGTACTCCTTCGAACCGTATTCGGGTGTTCGATCTAAAGCTCTGTCAGCGCACCTTGGCTGCCTGCTCCACTCGGTACGCACCGAGCTCCTCTTTGTAGTCGGAAAGTGCAAAGTTGGTGGCCGCGGACGTGCCTCTAAGCCGTACCTGGTAAAACAGCTCCGCCAGAAGGCGTCTGTAATGCTCAGACGCCCAAAAGGTGTGCGGTGTTGCTTGCTTCCTGCGGTGTCTTCACAATACTTGGAACGGAGCATTATCAATCCGACGCGGCCCTTCAGTTTGGGGGGGGGAAGGCCAGAGTGGAGCTAAAGAGCTAAAGGCGAGAGTAGAGCTGAAGCTAAAGCACCATCAACCAGAGTGGTGTTCACAGCAGGTCCACACAAGACGCCGGCAGTATAGGCACTGGGATGAGCTGTGCGAGACGCTCACCAGTGCCCGGTCATAAGCACGGGCAGCATCCTCCTCGTCGTTGAAGAGGCCCAGGTATATGTGCTTCGAGCCTGCGCAGTGGCCAAACAGCACATCAGCACTGTAAGGACGGTCTGTGGCTGGATTGACGATGCTAGCACCTGCTGGTGAACATCTGCATCTTTCCGGTGCTGCAAGTATTGCAGTGTTGCAGGCAGTGTTGCAGGCAGTGTTGCAAGACGGGTATAAAGGTATGCGGTATGCCACTGCACGCTTTCCAACAGCAATCGGAGCGATGGGCTATGCCCCCACAACATCTGGATGGACGCTTCCCATAATCCCTGAGGGTGGTGGGTGAGACTTGTGGCCTGTGGAGCTGCGCTTCTCAGTGTCCGTTGTGGTAATGAGTGACGTGCTAGGGATGGCGCTGTGTGTTCCTCAGCATCCGTGGGGTTGAGAGGGGAGAAGCACCTGGCATTCCAATCCGTGCTTCCCAGCGTCCGTTGGGGTGATGGGTGACACCACGGAAACCGCTTGATCCACGCGCAAATCCCTGGCTTTGCCGTCGTACGGCCATCACGAGCTCTTGCAGCGAGACGCTCTCCTGTAAGTAACCGGCCTCTGGATTTTAGGTTTTTAGGGTTTTCACAGGGCACTCCGCCAACAGATGCAGGAGATCGACAGTGGCAAGCACACAGTCACCATGCAGGACGTCGACGGTGGCAGGCACACAGTCACCATGCAGGACGTCGACGGTGGCAGGCACACAGTCATCAGACAGGAGATCGACAGTGGCAAGCATACAGTCACCATGCGGGACGTCGGCGGTGGCAGGCACACAGTCATCAGACAGGAGATCGACAGCGGCAGGCACACAGTCACCATGCAGGACGTCGACGGTGGCAGGCAAATAGTCACCATACACCACACTGACAATGGCCGGTGCGCACTCACCATGAAGGACATCAAGTCGACATACTTGGAGATGGGGAAGTTTGTCTTGCCTCTCTTTCCTTTGCATTTGAGAGCCGCCACGTCATACGCCTCCGCCGCATGCTCCTGCCCCTCGCAAGCGCGCAGCAAGAGCACATCTCAGGGCAGAGGGAAGCGCGCGCCTTTTGCTCTTCATCGCCTCCATTCTCGCGGCACATGCTGAAGGCTCGACGGTCTCGCAGCAGTGGCCAACTCAGGGCGCCCGTGGCTAGCACTTCCAGCGCTGGTGGTTGCTAAATGTTCACAAAGTACGAACGGCGTGTGAAATGGTTAGTCCTACAGCAGCGCAACGGCAGCTTCTCTGACACGGGTTTCTCTCTCCATGGTTTGAGGTCCGTCACCAAAAGAAGTCGGAGCTCATTATCACACACACACACACACACACTTACGCAAATATGCTATGCACTTCGGTAGCTAGGGAATCACCTGTCACAGAAATCGGCACAAGGCTAAGCACACTCACTCCCAGTCAAGAGGTGCTGGTGAATTCTATGGTCTACATGGAAGCCGCCGGCAAACTCCACGGGCGCTGCGAGCTACTCCCGAGGAGGCGAGAGCACGGTGACAAAGCAATGAGCTGATGAGCTGACGTGGCGAGCCAGATGGGAAAGTGAATTCACGTTTGCATCCCCCACTGCGTGGCGCGTTCGACGCGCCTCGCCAAGAATCTTCATCAGTGAAACCAGGTGGCAGGTCACAATTGGAAATGGCATTCTGGAGGCGTACCTCGAGCTCGTAGCCGCCGAGATAGATCTGTTTCCCGGTGGCCTTGACCCAGATGTGCGCCTCCCAGCGCCCGCTGCGCCGGTGCCGAGTCACACCGCGATACCTGTACCGTGCAACCTCTAATGGTCGTATCATCCACGATGCATGCGCTCTGAGTGCACCGCTCCAGTCGGGGCGTCTCATCCGACGATGCATGCGCTCTGAGTGCACCGCTCCAGTCGGGGCGTCTCATCCGACGATACATGCGCTCTGAGTGCACCGCTCCAGTCGGGGCGTCTCATCCGACGATGCATGCGCTCTGAGTGCACCGCTCCAGTCGGGGCTATCATCCGACGATGCATGCGCTCTGAGTGCACCGCGCATGGCTCGCATGATTACAAAACAGTTCATAGTGCTTCGCCTCGTAGGGGCCGGGGTTCTGACGTCACAGACGAGCGGCAACCGGGGAAGGGTGACCCGCCCCTGCCAGCCAGCGCTCCACACGCTTTGGCCCGATGGGCTCACCTGGAGGAGCGCTGCTTCCTGGTGTTCTCTTTGCTGCTGCAGCCCTCTCCGTTGTCATCCCCGCCGCTCTCCGTGGCGCCCAGTGTCTTCCCCTCGGAATCCTCCATTTGTGCGCTTCCTGGGTGGGGCTGCTGAGCGCTGCCCTGGACCATGCCCCCGCCTCCCAGCAGGCCGTGGTTGTCTGATAACTGAAACGGCTGCGCCAATTGGCCAATGCCATCGCTGGCCGGGACCGACGGCGTGCTGACGGCCATGGGGACGGAGCTCTGTGTCAGCGTGAAGTCCAGGCAGACGTTACTGGTAGCATCCTGCAGGAAGGTGTGTGCGCCACAGCTTTAGCGCCCTTCCCTCGCGTGTCACTGCCAGCCTGTGCTGGCCGTGCCATGTTGTTGCACCGGGGACGGAGGGTCCTATCGTGACCGTAGGAGCTGCCTGGGGGTTGCTACATTGCGGAGTGCACACCGGCGATGGGGGAGCTTTCATGCCTATGAGGGGGGCATTTCCGTTGAGAGCTCAGAGCGCTATGTGCAATTCGGAAAAAATACAGTTAGCCGAAATGAATTTTTAAGAATTCAAAAAGGGGTAGCCCCACCCGTGGGGTAACCCTTTCAAGTGTTTGTTTTGTTGTTGTTCCCCCCCCAGTGATTGGGCGGGCTTTGTCGGCGGATCTCATGCCCTTCAGCATGTGCCCGTGGATGCGCTCGTCTTCCATCACCCAGTGCACCTTTGCTGCTGCACTGGTCGTCGGGCAGCGTTGCTTCTTGTGTCCATCACTTGTGGTGGGTGACTCATGTTGCAGTGGTCAGGCTTCTTTCGAGTTGGTCTACGTCTCACCGGGCGGATAGTTCCTCGGTTAGAATGCCTAGAGGTGGGGGGGCTCGCAATCGCTGGAAGCCACAGACCACACAGATGAAGGGTGTGGGCAAAACCCTCACCTGCCTGCACGTTTGGACTCCGAATCGCGGTTTTGTGCATGCTGCATTGCGTGCGTGATGGGACGCTAAGCAAGCTCGTGTTGTGATTTGGATTGTGGATATGGTGGTTGGGCCTTCGGGTTCACATCGCGTCTCTAGGGCTCTGGATTTATGTTCTGGTCGCTCCTGATCCTACTTCGATCATCGTGATTCGGGTTGCAGGAATGTGTGACTACCCGCGAGAAGCCTGTCGTCTCAGCCAGGGTCCGGTCACAGGGCTCGGTGGAGGGCATCTGGGAGATAGGGCTCCCGGGAGCGTACCGCGGAGTGCATGCTCGTGAACTGGTTGGGCAACAGGGCTGACCCCGCCGGATTCACGCCGTACGCCTCCTCGCAATTGCTGCCAAACAGTGCCCCCTCCCAGACACCGCTTCCCGAAGCCGGTGTCATGAGTGCGCTCGCTGCAGCATTCGCACGCCCCTGATCCGTTTCCTAGTCCCCTTTTGTCGCTCCCTAGTCCCCACTTGCCGCTCCCCAGTCCCCTCCTACTCCCAAGTCTCTCCCGTTGCCGCTCCCCAGTCCCAGCTTGCCGTCCCTCAGTCCCCCTTGCCGTCCCTTAGTCCTCCCTTGCCGTCCCTTAGTCCCCCCTTGCCGCTCCCAGTCTTTTATATTTCCCACACGTGCACAGCCCATCAGGCAACATGCTGAACCGACCGCCGGCTTCTTTAGGGTGTTGCATAATGCACGGTTGCCTATGAGTATAGCAATACCTCATTGTAAGCAGCTCATTTGAGTATGCCATTGGTGCACAGTACTCCGGTCGCTGCTGCTGGTGAGCTTGATGTAGGAGCAGGGGATTAGACAAGTGCTGCTGCCGCTGCAGTTGCTGCTGCCTCTGCTGCTGATGTTGATGTCGCTGCTGCTGTTGCTGTGGCGGTGGCTGCTTTTGTGAATGCTGCTGCTGCGGTTGCTGCTGCGTCATCAAGAGCTGCCTTGAAGTCTGCGGGTGCTGTAATTGCGATGACGCCCTGCGGGCGCGGCCAGATTTGGGGGTGCTCGAGGCCACAAACTGGCTTGGGGAGATCCCGAGCACGGTGCCAGCCCCGCTTATGACCCGCGACTGCAACACCGGAATTTTGCCTCCCGCGGACGCCTGGCGCTGCGCCGCGGCCGTACGGATCTGATGTATTTTGGAGGCGGGGCGCTGCTGCCGCGGAGTTGCCGGGGCTGGTACGGGCGTGGTTGAATAGGGCAGCAGCGGTGACGATGATGCAGGAGGCAGCTGCTGTGTCGGCTGGAGCATATCTAGAGCATGTGACACGGCTACCTGTGTGTGGCGCGGAGGCCCGCCCACATGCATCGTTAGCACTCCTGAACGCCGCGTCAGCGCACCACTAAAATCCCGCCACAGGGAAGACTTCTCTTGAGGAGCAAGCTCGAAAGGTGGAGCGGAGCCCACAGTGCGCGGCGCTGGTGAGCTCAATGCAGGACGCCGGGAACCAATCGGTTTCGATTGTATTAAAGTGGCGCACCCTCTAACGCTGAGGAGCTCATGTCAACCTTCTGCGACACGGAAATATGTATTTCGATCTGAGAGGATGAGAATACATCGGGCCCTCTTAAGGGCTGAACGCATATGCTGGTGTGGCATGTATACGGAACGCATCTATAGGAAATCAGGGGCTCCACTCCAATGTGTGTAATTTTGTCATGCCCCATCCTTACTTCATCGACTTCCTTATGGCTCGCATCACAGGGCCGGATAGAGTGATCGGCAGCCTGTCGTTACCTGGGAATTTCCGTCCACCATCAAGGAGGTCTCAGGGGTCGATTGGGTTGCCTCTACAAGCGACACGTGGCCTTGTTGTTGATGCTGATGGTGCGGGGCATTGCCCATGACGATCCCTCCTGGGAGGTTCCCATCTTCATTGGCCAATGATTGGTGGCCATCGGAGAGGTATAGCTGATGGTCATCCATCAACGCCCACCCGTTGCTCGCCGGCTCTTCTTTGCCGAGCAGATGCTGCGGCCTCGGCGGTGAAAGCGATAAAGGAAGCGAGACACTGCTGCACGGCAAAGGCTCGCTGGTTTGGGGATACAGATCACTGCCGCCGGCAGACGACCGATTTTGGGCCACATCGACTCGCATCTTGCCTCCATCTGGCGATAGAATGTTGTTGAACATGATCGGACAGTGGTGCTGGTTCTGCTGCTGATGCGACAAGGATTGCGGCACCGGGTGATTGTAAATGTCGTGTGCGCAGTGATGCATTTGCTGGCCGCTGCCTTTCCCTTGAGTAACGCCTTGTCCAATAGAAAATCGATTGCGTGCGGCGCCTGTCTGGTCTGCACAATGAAGAGAAGGGGTCACTATTATGTCGCGGGAGAAGTCTCGCTAACAACATCAATCGACTATGACCGTCATCACATGAAGTCGGACCGTTCAATGACCGCCCAAAGATATCAGATTGCTAAGATCACAGACCGCGCATGATCTTCCCCCATTGTTCGCTCATAAGATTTGAAGTGATCGGAATGGCCCATTCTGTTGACATTCTTGAATTTCTGACATATTTTGATCGTCACACATGACGTGTCCGTTATGTATATGTATGTATAGTTGATGCTACGCTTAAATAATGCTACGTGGGACTTGACTCTTTATGTGCAGTGTCACACTCACTCTTAAAAAACCATCATATTCCATACAAGTATATTGTAGTACTCAGTGTATGGGCACGATATATTAACTACTATACACGATAGGCATCACTTATCACCGGGACCATGGCAAATGCGAGCCAGCATCTGAAAGTCCGGAAATCTGGTGGACAAAGCAACATTGTGATTTTTTTCTCTTTACTGGCGTACGTAGGACATACCATTGTAGTAGCTGGGACTTGAATAGTCCATGTCTATGTCAGCACCTTTCAATTTCGATAGGAGCACCCAAAAGTCAACAGTCAGTGTATTTGGAGACTGTACACACTCTCAGGAAAATCTTATGACTATGCGCACACAGCTGAGAGCTGTTGTAGAGACTTCGTGATTGGTGATATCGAATGCGCACATAAAACATTCACATAACTCATACAGTTGATCATTGCAGAGCTGTGCAACGCCGTAGGCGCATGCTTGCACATTTCAGACCCGAAATCAGCGGTGACATCAGTTCTGGCGATGTCAAACACTTTTGACGATGAATGATTGGAGAGAAAAAGCGGATTGGCATCGCTCGCAGTCGCACACACATCGCTCTGGTGTTGTGACAATATAGTCGCCAAACCCGATTTCTTAGAGTATGTATCCGTGTTGACAAAAATACAGACACATCAAAGGTGCAGGCTTGTTTGGAGATTACATGTACGTTGTGACACATGGCAGACTCCGTTCCGATAGAATGCCCATGGGTCGTTCTTATTATTTGTGCAGATGCGTATCACAGATTGCATGCTGACAGGCTGCGTGCTAATATGACGTCGTTTTTGGGAAATGTATGCGCATGGTAATGCATACCAACACATTGTCGACGCTCTATCTGTTGTCTTTGTAATCGCGTGTAGTGATTGGATTCATTCAAAGGTGAAAGAGGCAATATCCGATAATGACATAAATTTCGATATGCATTTCGTGTCTATGTGCACTATTGTGCATAGCTTTGCCACTTGCACCGACAGCGTTTGCAGAAATCTGGAAAAAATAGCAATCGGCTTTTACCATCAGCACGTAGATACTGCAATGAATTTATGTATGATATGCGCGAACAGAAGGTCTGTCATTCCATTTGATGGACCGCACGGGCTTTACCCGCTGAAAAGTCATTTCCGCGCGCGTCGTTTGTTAGCATATGTGAATCTGCCCACTCTTCGCCTTCTGGATGACAGGGGGGCTCTAGATTCAGCACGATGTCGTCTGCCATCTCAAAATCCTGCCCATGCAACGAAATGCGTTGACCGCGCCCATTAGATACATATATGCATGGGACTTGTAATGATTCATATCGCTGGCAACGATTCGAACAGATGACTAATATATATGGCAACAATAATTGCAAGACACATTGCACTCGCGGCGTGGACGATTGGTTCGACCACATTGTGATGTATGACTGCGACCGCGCAAGCCCTCATCATCCAATGCAACCATTTCCATCAGTGCTGCAATGATAGGATAATTCACAACGATATACTCTGAGTATGGGCGACCAACGTTATGTTTTCATAACTGCGTGCGCGCGGATGTTGTGAATGCCGCATCGCGCATGCGCTTGTGCAGCTACTCATTTGAACAACAACAATAGGGATACATAAGGCGGCGATGTGTCGATATCGACCGGCTAATCACAGAAAGTAGTCAGGATGCGCACGTGCCGCGCTGAATATTTTCATTACGGACGATGCTATCGCCCAATCGTGTCTCGCTGTATGCAATTGCGCGATCATGACGCATCGAGTTGAAATGGGCAGCATTGCTGCAGCATTGCTGGTTGTCTCGACCCTTATATCGTGCACATAGCTAATTCAAATAAGTGGGCAGACACTGCTGAATGCAACCACAATTTCTGCTGCATGATGTGACGAGCACGCAGACAAATCGAATTTGATTATTAACTTTCATGCCGACTACCCATTAATGGCCACGTACGCCGACTTGCCAACAAATTGTACAACTGTACATTACGCCAACATACTTCACAGTGACTCAGGTGCAGGCCTGATGCAGCTCATTCACGATGCACTCAAGTAGGTCGCAAAACGAGGGGCAACGTATTGGCAAACTAACCCCTGAATCCGGCAGACGAAGATATTACCACGCCTCGCGTAGCTCTCTTATCCAGCAACTATATGTATGCTGTGATCGCCGCAACTTGGTTTTGAATGTCTGTTTTGACACGTACAAATGATCAGCGCTTTACACGTCGGCTCCCTGCACTCAGATATAATGTCGCGCACTCCGTCGACAAACTGCTTCGAATAGAATTGCGAGAATGATGAGCGAGGCGCACGCAGGAGCTGAAACCAAGCGAACGGGTCATGCAACTCGCGAGTTAAAATGGCATATTGCACATGCGCATCCCCTACATGTTGGATTGCATTACGTCAACGACGAAGCTTTGATAGCATGGGTGCGCTTATTGCACAACGTCCGCATTATCCAGCGCGGGCAAGTGATGAATGCCGTTTTCTCTCAGGACCACAATTGCACACATGGAATCCACAGGAGCGCAGTAACATGGGCAACTACCATGTGTACTGTACGCCGTTGCGGAGTCACGCCGCGATATTTCCTGAGGACGATTACTAGCCGCGCGCGGCGCGGTCCTGATCATCATATGTTCACTGCAGTTGTCATACACACATACATACATGCATACCCATACACACACGATGACGATGCTGCACGCCAAGTGTGTTATACGAATCGCCCCATTCAGCATTGCCACGTCACATTTCAAGGTGGTTTAGACCGATGCCGACGCATGCCGACGCAAAACAGGAAACTCGAAATATCTACATGTCCTAATCCAATTTGTCGCGATGAATTCATGCGTGAGCTTTTGATGACGCACGTGAAATATGATGGCCCACATCACAACCGAAAAGTGCGACGCTCGGGTTTCATTGGGTGCCCCTAGGAGGTTCTGCGATCATCTGCAGATCGCGATTCCGTATAAGAAAGATTACGTACAATCCGTGTAACCGACGACGTGATATAATTCCCACAATGTTAAATAAATTTGGTTCGAAATATATCCCTCGTCACAATATGCAGCCCTCACTTAAACCAACCCCCGATACACACAGCTGCCTAGCGCCCCTTCATTTATATTATACTGGGCGGATCGATCTCAAAAAGAGATCTCCACTAGGCCATCTGACCGTAGGATCATGTGCGCGACAGTGCTTCGCTTTTTGCATCCCAACATGCCATGCCATAACGCGAGGGTGGCGTCGCGATAAATGTACGCGACTGCAGTGGCACTGTCATCGTTAGCGTCTGGCGATCGTGAGATCGGAAGTTCGTCTGTGTCGCCCGTTGGGATTCGCGCTTTGCTGATTAAGTACGTAAGTAAGGTAAGGTAATTTGGTCCGGTTCCAAATCATAAGGAGCAGAGGTTTATATTATATAAATATACACCACACAAACGCGACGCCTATAGAACGCGCATCTCCAGCGAGGGCGCATCTCTATAATTATACAAAAACACCTATAGAACGCGGTTCCAGGATGTTGTGCCCTTGCAGGACAAGCGCAGCCGAAAAATACAACACTTAAGAAAAAAAAAACCAGTTATAGGCAAAACTTGCACGAGAGATCCCCGCTGATCGTTAGATTATAACTGACAAAATCTGACGATATGTTATCGTGGTGCAAATCTTTGCAAATCGATTATATTTTGCAACTACGTTTCTAGTTTGTCCTGGAATGTCATACTACACGTCGATCGTATAATAACCACAAACGCTGCCCACGCAAGCATGCGCTTTCAGTCGACGCACCGAATGCGACATTTACTGATTGCTGCCAACGTGTGCGTCATCGTGGTGGCTAGTGGATGCTCGCACCCATGCCCGCCATTATCGCGTCGATTCGCAGGACTCGCTGGTCGACCAGTGGTCGTTGAATTGTCAGCTCGCGTCGCGCGAACAACTGACGTGTTAGGGATTCGTACGCGCTGCTCGCATGCATGCGCTTGCAACCGACGCATGTCGTACAGCGTAATCTGAGTGTAATGAACATTCTCATCGGGCTGACCATCTAAGCCCGATATAATCGAATCGAATGTTCGTGTCACATATAAATTTGATCGTCACAATCTCAAAAATACCCTGCTGAACCTTTGAAACGCAAAACAATTCACAGTGAACTTAAAAATATTGCGGCGGCAGCAAAAAGCAGCAGTGTCACGGCTGCCTTCTAAACGCTTCTGAACGCTTCTGAACGCGCGACTATATCATGCGTCAACTTTACGCATTGCTCAAGTACACTCAGAACTCGCAGTTTGACAGCGCAAGGCGTCTTTAGACGCGGTAAGATTTTGCTTCATTCTTCAACCGACTCGCGGAAAGACATTTTGGGGTGGCAATTCTTCCATCGCGTTTCCTCATTTGCACCCTCATGCTCCCTGCACGCATACCATATATTTCACGAGTTTCAGCACGAAGCACTCGTCATGTTGCAGGCCTTTAAGGGGACGACATCCGGTGCATCCCCTTGAAGGCTTTCAACCCGGGATGACCGTTGGCATCATGTCCGCATGACCGGGAGCGTGACGGGAAGAGTCGCGCTCACGTCGAGCAGTCGACTGGCTCGCAAGCACGTATGTAATATACATATAACATATATGTTGTCCACTTTTTCGAAGCCCATGATCCCCTCGTGGTTGACCGTTGCGGCAATCAAGCACGAGAGCATCTTGCCGAACCCTGAGGGGTACAAGGTTGTCCTCCACGACTCATAGTGCAGAGTGATACACCTGAGGGGTATGTGCTACATTTCTATAAAATATGCTCAGTTAGAAAGATTCATGGGCAGGATCTTCTCGGATGCTGCGCCCATTGACCAATTCCCAACTGTTGACCAGTTCTCCCTAAACCTAGGGTTCCGCTCGACACTACTATTGGATGGGACCCAGAAAAAACCCTCCCCAACCGTTCGACGCGGCGCGCGAAGCTTGACTTATCCCGCAGAACCCGTAAGTGCCAGCTCACGCCATGTACACGTGTAAGGCGGCGAGTACCGTTTTAGCGTTTCTTACCCAAAGTCATCAGACGAATCCGATGGTGGAAATTGGTTTTATGTTTGTCACATTGCAAATTCAACGGTGACGATAACGATTTTCCAGTCATTGTGACACTATCGTGACGCAGAATTATACTACCAAAAGTTGTATAAGGTAAATAAACATTGGGACAAAAACGCCGTATGCCGTAACAGTAGCGAACATCGCTCGTAGGCTGCATGCAACACACAGGCAGAAGATAACGCCGACACGGGAATCATATTACCGATTTTCTGGGCATACCTCAAGGGGAAGGGAGGGTCAAAATTCGGGAGCAACATATAATTTCATCGGACGGTAGTGTGCACACCACCGACCACGCGTATTGAAACGAAAACTGAACCCGAGTACGGAAAGCGGCACCTACGCTGAGACCCTCAAACTCGAAGTGCTACCTTTGGGCAGCATAACCGAAAACTCCCGGCGCCAGTCTACAGGATAAGTGCATGCGGACGAACACGAAGGATGCAAGCATAATTTCCGCAGTAAGCGTTCGAGATTTCCAGCCGTGGGATAATAATACGCTGCTATGGGTCCGCCTTCTCGACACAAATGCGTAACACATTAATCATTCTCAAACGGGTTCCAGAAAGGCACAGGGCAGTGTGGAGTGCAGAAATGTTTGAAATTCCAGTCCAGGGGCTCCAAGAGAAACGAGGCGGTGGCCAAAATGTTAGAAGTCGCCTTCTGCATTGCAGCCGTCCCGCTCATGATGACCGTTGAGCTGGTGACCGAGACGATCTGGCACATTTGCTTGGACAGAAATGAAACAAAGAGAACTATTGAAAACCATTGCAGCAAGATTATGAATAAATATGCCACGACAATATGAATTGAGCATGAGGTTGAAGCCGTCATCAGCCTCGGAGCATGGCATCGTCAGATTTGACGTAAATTGATACTAGATCGAGCCACCTCGATGGCTGTGTCGATTATGACAGATCCGGCATCTGTGGTTGGTAGATTAAAATTCTAGGACCTAGCGAACAATACAGCATTCCGATAGTATTTAGAGGGCTGGCGCCTTCTAACAATCATTATTGCCTTTCAGTACCAAATTACTTTCACTCTATGTGAACAAAATTACCCAAAACTCCCCGTTCACTGTTAAATGGGATCGAAATCTCAGAAGGGATTCATTGAAACATACCCTTCTCGGCTGCGATGTTATGCGGAAAATCTAACCGATGGTGAAGTGCTCAATTCCAACTTCGACAAAATTGCCGCCAAAAGACTTGCAAATGCAATACGCGCTACAATATGCATTCATTCTGAGATTTAACACAGGTAATGGGATCCACTCCCATAAAAGGGATACCAAGGTGCGGGGCGTACTGTTGAACTGAACTTTTGTGATCTGTGAATCTATCTATTGTGTACTGTACTGCAAGCTCCTAAAGTAATTGTACTTTTAAAAAAATGAGCTGGTGCTGCATGTTGACTTCACAGAATGCAGGTTACTGTGCACATTTGATACGCTACTCTCAGGTCCACGGTGATAATAATATTCAACCTTTAACCTCATTCACCACCTTGATAAGTTTAACAATACCCAACAGGGCGGCCTAGCCTATTTCACTAATGCTTGAAATTAGTGCTTTCCTTCCACCAGACCAGTGCTGGAAGCTGAGCTAAAAGTGACAAACTACAGTTCGGTGGGCATCGATGTTCACCGAGAAGCACGGAAGAATACTGACGTACAATATGTCACCATCAAGTGAAGATGTGCACTAAGCCACAGTGGTGCAACTGAGGTCCAGTGGGCCACGGTGTAGCTGCGGAGCGGCAGGCACATATGTGTGCACAGTCGAATCCTATGACCGGCTAGACTTCCGGATGACCAGAAGGTTCTCCTTCTCGGCCTGGCTCGGGCGAGGATCGGTACTCGGTCGCTTGCTCTGGCTCTGGCGACTCGCCCCCTTCTCCTTTGGCACCTTCGAGGAGGACTTTTTACCCTCCTCGTGCATGCTTGCCCTTCTAGGGGCTTGCTTCCCCTTGGAGGAAGTCGCCGCGGGGCCGGGCCTTGACCCCTCCGGATCGTCCCCCCCACTTCTGCAGCGCCACGGGGAGGGAGGTCGATCAGCAGCAAGTCCACACCAATACACATATCAATACACACCAATACGCATAGAAGTGCACAGCTAGAGGTGCATACTCACGTGCAACTTGGGGGTTAGCAGGCTCAATCAAGTATAGTGATATTTTGGGTATGACCTCGCATCCCCTGTTCTTGCCCACAACTGACCTGAATATCTAGATGATGAATACCCTGGGATGCTTCGTATGAGCGTTCAGATGATGCTGCATCGCATCGATATATGGACAGGTGTGGGGAACAACGCAGTGGAGAGCCAACGGGAGACATCGCCGTACCGTTGCGCCTTATCCATGGCGGCCACGAGTCCTTCAAGCAGCGCCTCCATCCCGACGGGCACGATAACAGCAGTTTTGTCACCTCGCTTTTCGCAGGTGAACTCCTGACTCCCGTGCCTCAAAGTCGTTGCTGCTTGCGCATGCTTCTGCTCGGATCGTGCAGGCTTGCCAGGCTGGGCACCAGGCGCACGCCTCGGCTGCTGCCGCACTTTGGAAGACAGATCCGGCTTGCTCTCCGCAACGACTGCTCCGGCCAGCCCGTTCACAGCCCCTTGAGTACGATCCACAAATCCCTTCCTCAACCGGCCACTTTACACACCGCACTCTGATGGTCGCCAGTTAAGGTTTTCAAGTGTGCACGGGAGGCGATGGACCCGACAGAACCCTACCGATTCTTGCTGCGTAAACTGGTAATGAGAAGAACCCTATCGGTGTGCTCAGGCGAAGTGACCGGAGTGGACCTGCTCATCTATGCAAGTATGGGGAACGCGTGGAACTCCAGCTTTCAACGGACAGCTTTTCTATGCGGAGGGCACAAGCTTGAGCAGACCCAAGACGGTCCTCATAACCCTTGTGGTTACAGAGGGGGGCAAAAGCCGCGTTCGACCGTGTCAAGGAGCAGAGTTGGATCAGGCTTTGGGGTGTGATTTTAAGAGCTTTGGGAGTCGTCGGCGTAACACAGGGCATTCAGACACAGCCACTCACACGAGAGGTCTTTAAAGAATAGTCGAGCGTGTATTGGTCCCACAGTAAACGTGTATCCGTCCCACAGTAAACGTGTATCCGTCCGAGTACGAGTCCTCTGGATATTTCTATTCCTTCGAGCCGTAAACACATTAGCAAATCTATCCAGGAGCAGCCTTTTCGGCGTTAAGCAGCAGGAAAGCGACGCTGCGACCGGACTGGGTAGTGCACGCCAAGTTCTGGTGCGCACCTTCTTCCGTGCCTTCCTCGCCTCGAGCACCAGAGGCATTAGGGCCTTTGCCCTTTAGATGAAGCGCTAGATACGAGCTCGTCGCGGTGGGCTGAGGATGAGGTGCCGCCGCGGTGGGAAGCACTGCTGCCTTCCCTTTGACCTCAGCTTTACCCGTAACGTATAGCGCACGATTCCGCCGCCGGCGAGCGGAGCGGCTCAACTTTTCAGGCTGGCTCCCTGTCGTCATCTCCGTTTCGCTCACCTCTGTACGCGGCGTGAGCACGTCTTCATGCGCTTCGGAGCTGGGTACCGCCACGGCGGCCTCCGCACTATGCACAAGCTCCGCGGGCTCGCAAGCGGACTCCTGCCCTTCTTTTCCGTAGGGAGACTCAGGAGGGGTTGCGTAGAAGGGTGATAAAAACACGTTCTCGCGTTTTCCCGGGGGCTGCTGCGATGACTGGCCAAAGGGGGCAGGCGTTGGCGGTTTCGGTGCAGTAAGGGGTATGCCGGGAGGCGGACGGAACCCGACGGGCGCAAGGATTTCGTTGCTTAGGGGATGCTCGTTGGTGGCGGAATCTCCCGAACAGGAGTCCTCGGAGTTGGACTGAGGAGACAGCTCCGCGCAAACAGTCTCGACGTCGGCTTGTGATACCTCCTCTCCAGGTTCAACATCTTTTTCAAGCTTATCACCCCCAGAGCTTTCAGGAGAGCATACAGTTGGCTCCACTTGAGCGGGGCTGCTCTCGTTCGCTGTGACTAAGGGGGCTTCGCCACTCGCCACGGCATCTTCCAAAGCGAGCGCGGCGTCCATGCTTTCGTCGTCACAACCATGTTGCTTTAAGAGGGCTTGTGGATCCTGCCCGCAACTACGCAGAGCTTCGGAGAGGATAGTCACTTTCTGTTCCTCCTGGCCTAGACAAACAAGGAGGTCACTCATTTGATTCTCAACCTCGACGGCGACAGCATTAGCGAAGGCCTGAGAGGCCTGCAGAAAGTTTGGAGTAAACATGAGTCCCTCGCCTTCCTCGAGCAGACGACTTTCCTGGTTGTCAACACCCTCTCCCAAAGCCGCTTCCTTGTCGCCTCCTGGGACAATCTTTGCCTGCTCCACCTGCGGCATCTGATCGGGCTCTGGGTCACTCTCAGTTTTGACCGTTGGGATGCTCGAGCCGTCATCCGTATGATCCATCACACAACACTGTTCCGCTTCAACCAAAATATTCAGTGGTCTGCCAGAACTTTTGATGTCGCTTTCGAGGAGGTCGGCGAAAATGCTTTTCCCGTCCAGCAGTTCCTTGAAATCACACGTTCTCGGTGTGAGGCTCTCGGTCGTTTGAGCGTTTGGTTCGGTTATTAAGGATTCCTTTGGTGGCACTCCTGCACATCGATAACCAAAACAGTGAATACAGTGATAAACTCTGCTCCATCAGAGATTAGTTAAAGCTCTGGCATGCCAAGGTGAGCTGGTGCCAAGAGAGGGTGCACCTAGCCTGGTCAGCGTCGTTGGAGTTCGGGGAATCTCGCTCCCAAGAAGTTGCAGTGGAAAACTAAGTTTTAACTCTCGCTGGCCAACAGAAAGAAAATCAGCGACGACGTTGTGCTCAACCAGCGGCGACTTTACCGTTGGCACTGCACAGTGGAGAAGTGACTCAAAGTTTCCGTCTTCGTCAACTTGACTGCTTTCACTTGAGAGAGGGTCTCTGTTTTCCATTCCAAAGAACGCATCCCAGTAAAGGATTGCAAGTTGAAAAGCCAGAGTTATCTTCGAAAGCAAATGGTGCTCTGAAAGGCAGACGCCCAAAAGTCCAAGAAGCGTGGCTGTCTCACAGTCTCGTCATTCTCGTAGAAACCATGAGAAAGAGAATGGAGAATCGTTTCAAGAGCTTTCCAGCTCGTCCTTCCACAACGAATACAATAAAATGACAGAACCGGACAATAAAAATGGTCTCCGCAGAGTCATTACAATCAATCGAACGATCGATATTACTTGTATGTCCATCCACAAGTTCGATCCTTGGATTCTGCTGACTCGATATTTTTGTTTTCCGGTTCTAAACCTCTACCTCTGCTCCTTATGATTTGGAACCGGACCAAATTACCTTACCTTACTTAATCAGCAAAGCGCGAATCCCAACGGGCGACACAGACGAACTTCCGATCTCACGATCGCCAGACGCTAACGATGACAGTGCCACTGCAGTCGCGTACATTTATCGCGACGCCACCCTCGCGTTATGGCATGGCATATTGGGATGCAAAAAGCGAAGCACTGTCGCGCACATGATCCTACGGTCAGATGGCCTAGTGGAGATCTCTTTTTGAGATCGATCCGCCTAGTACAGTCACAGTTCCGTCTCACTAGTAAAAGTACTTAAAAATTCCAAACTTGCGTGGAAGCTGAAACTAATAATAATAATAATAAAACATTTACGCTAGCAAAGGGGACAAAGTCCTGAGAGTGCGGTATCCCTGCAAAGCAGGCTAGTGAAAACACCAGGGGCTACTCCCTCTGCTATAGCGCGCCCACAAAGGGGCTCAACCCACTTTTCAGCAGGGTGACATCTAGAGAAAAAGCTAGGTGCAAAGCAAAAAACTCTAGAAGATGGAGAAGCAGCCATGGCCGGGTGAGTGGAGGGGTGGTTGTATCTGAGCGGTGGGGAGGGAAGTCGAAGAATTAAGGGGGTATTTGGAGACGTTGAGGAAGGGGGTCGGGGTGGGCGGGGGAGAGGGGGAAATTGATTGGGAGGGGAGAGGGGGGGCCCCTAGGGGACAGAGAACCATCTTATATTGCAAGACTTTTGAAAAATTATTGCAGGAGGGTTTGAAGAAAGTCGTTTGATTGTTGCACAGCTTCTGTTTCTGTCATGGTCTCACTGCCCAGGATGTCAACTGTATGCGGGTCGGTGTTCAAGGTGGTGGTGGTGTTTAACAGAAACACGTCTCGCCTATTTTTGGTGTGTTGTCTACAGATTCTTGAAAGTTTTCTTAGGAGAGGTTTAATCTTGCCACGGGGAACACCTATCGTGTTGAGGACAGTACCAAAAAGAGGAGGGAGGTACCCCATGAGTGTAAGTACTTTGGGCCATTTCACGGTGCTTATGAAGGGCTTAGAATTTGCATTGGTGATTGTCGTGTCATGGTGACCACCATAATAATGCTCAGCACCATTCTGATGATAGGGGGGGTCTGAAACTCACTTGTTGCTGTCGTGCCCCGGGGAGCCAAATAGCCCCCGGATACCATACAGCAGGGTCAAGGGCAGCCCCTATCCTAAAAGTTCCCCCTGCTAGCACATACATGGACACAGTAGCTCCGGCAGTTGGTGGGAGACTTACGATGAAAAGTTCAGGGGGTAAACGTCACGGCAGAAATTATACAACCATCACAAGATTTTCTCTTGGAAATAAATGAATTAACTTTCTAGTGGAGCGCCCCCTGAATTTTCGAAACACTTCGGACTTGACCGCGCTTCAAGTAAGCGGTGAAATAACCCCTTTGGGGCATTTTAAAGCAGCTCTAGCGCAGTATTTTATTTTATTTGGTAACAATATTTCGTTTCAGGATGTCCACGCCTTGTTGTGGGCCACTCTAGAAAAGATTTACGCTAGCGCTTGGAACGCTCTTTGGCTTTGGGAAGTTTCGACGAGATGGTGCACTACGATTTTCTTACAGTTGCGGATTTGTATTTTATTTCCGTTATATTGTATGGTAACATGACCATTTTCTAGCTACGCTTAATCATACGCGTTTGTGTGAGATATAATATACCGTATTATATCGGGTGGTCACTGAATACTCTTCATACAAGTGTAAAATGATTATAAAGATAAACGAATATAAGCCGTCTGTGACCTAGGTATCTGTCACCTAGTACTGTACGAGTACTGGTACAACTAACGGGAGTCAGAGTAAGATATGACCTACGGGTCACTGATTCCAGCACACCACCCTGTGATTGTACATAGTGCTGTTACAGGTGGCAGAGAGCGGAGCACAGACAAATCAAATTGTTCCGAAACAGCAAACAACTAGTAGCTGGAAACTGCTAGAGGGAGGCCTGTGCTTTAGCCAGGGCGGTCCCTTCCCAAAACTGCTGCTAGGATATTGCTTTCAAGCCAAGTTCCTACAGCTCAACTTTGCAGATACTCAGCCACTTTCAAAGTGGTCTACAAAGTTGCAGAGTTCGCCAGAGTTGAAGAAGTTGTCAGTGTCAAAGATGTTCAACCAGAACCAGAGTCCAGAAGTCATAATCCAGAACCAGAGTCCAGAGATGATACGGCTATGTAGACAAGCGCCGTAAATATATTATCAGTATACAAAATAAACACTGCAAAGTTGAACAGCAATGCAAGTGTACGGATGAGCGGGTTTGTGAGTGCAGTCTCTGTAAGAAGATCTGCTGAAGCACAACGCTTCCTCACTTTTGTACCTTACGTCTCCCATCATCTTAGATGGTACCGCCATTGGGTTGTGAACCCGAGACGTAGGTTGAACGACCAGCATGGTAATAACGACTAGTTCGTTCATGCTGCGCATGCGAGTTCTGCTGAATATATCAGCTTGACTGTATATTCGGAGTGTGGTGCATCAGAATAATAAACCGGATAAACAGAATACCGAGTCTTCCCGTTATATGTTCGGGATCTAGGGTTCCGGGACCGGTGACAGTCATACACCCTAACTATAGGAATGAGAGTCGGGGCGTCACTTCCAGCACACCACCTAGGGTGGTGACTGGCAAACTAGGTGGTCACGGAACTCAAACAAACACCTACTCAGCTTCGGTGGAAATAAGCATCCTACAGGAGAACCTGTCCTTTCTGGCAGGGTAACTCCCGAAACTAGCAGTCAGTTGGCATACTGCAGAATACAGATACAGTTAAAACCCTAAACAAAGCCCATCTTGGGGCAGCCTAAACCAACAGCATGACAGTCTGGAGGCAGGCCAATCTCAATCTAGGTAACTCTAGCCACTTCGAAAGTGCCCGGGAGAGCCGGTGCCACTGTTACAGCGCCCAGGAGAGTTGGTGCCACTGTCTGTGAAATCATGCGTAGAGCAAATTGAGAAGATTGGAGATGTGTCGATGTCGCCGCAGGCAGTTGCACCGGGTGCAATCGGCCCGTCCCGGTGTTGAATTGAAGAAGAAAATGCACCCTCGGCCCCACCGCCCCAGGCGGGTGGCTCGTAGTCCGGCGATGGTGGAGCACCACCCGGTGAGGGCGGCGTAGCAATAATTGGGGCCGTCTCAGGTGGCTGCGGGGGGCCCGGGAGCCATGTCCACCCGTACCCGTACGTAGTACGGTACCAGCTGCCGTACCAGCCTGCTGGCTGGTGGTAGAGATCCGGCGGAATGGCTGCGGGCGTCAACACACCAGCACCACCGACCTCGTCGCCGGTGCGCCCTGTCGCTGAAGATGCCGGCGCGGAGCAATCACGCAAAGGCGCGGCAGTTGCACAAACAACAAACAATAGGCAGACTGCGAGAGACGTGAGGGCAGAGAACCCGAAACCCATCGGCGGTCTGCCGCATCCCAAGGGCTGTCTCGGTGGCGGAAGACACTCGCCCACGTCCTCGGAGTCGTCTGTCGCTACGGAGACGGAGTCCACGGGCGCGACGGGGCCCATGTGGTGCATTGCGAGTGTCGGCTCCGTTCCCGCGATGTCCAAGTTGAACGCGAACTTGTCCATGAAGGTCGCGTGTGGTTCGTGCGCGTGTAGCGCGCTGATGGGGTACATCCCCTCGTCGGACACCACCGACTGCGGAGCGGGGGGCGGTGCCGGCGGTGGTGGCGCGTCCAGAGCGTCGTCGCGGATCTCGTCGTGAATCTTGAAGTTGTGGATGTTCGTAGCACCACCAACCGCGTAAACCCCGAGGTGGGTGTCAGCGGGCTGGCGGTACCCCAGGTACTCGTCGATGGTGTCGGGCACTCGCTCCTCGGCGACAGCGAAGGAGAACGCGGAGGCGGTGTCGTAGAGATCAGGTTTGCCGTCTGCAATGCAGCAGACGGCGTCGAAACGGACGGCGTCGTCTTCGTCCACGGCGTTCTGGAACATCACGGCGAGCATGTCGTTCTCGCTGTCCGCAATGCTGAAACCGTGTGCCCCAACACGTCCGCGTGGCCCGCCGTGCGGGCAGTCCCGATGCCAATGCTTCTCCGCCGTAGCGGAGCATGTCGGGTGCCGGCACAACGGGACGAACGTGCCGGTGGGCTTGTGGAAAGCCACCTTACCCGAAGACTTCCCACGGAAGTTCTGCGGGAAGTTGCCGTGCTCAGGGAGGGGCTTCGCTGCGAAGCGGACGCCGTCACCGTGTCCACCGCGTCCAATGGCGTTCTTCTTGTCGTTGCGGGGCGTGTAGCCCTTCGTGTCGTCGAGACGGTTGTGGAGCGCCTTGATCTCCTTCTTCATGTCGTAGAGCTGGTCGCGGAGCTCGCTGAAGACGGTCTTGTAGTCCTCGTCGTCGCTCTGCCCAGCCAGGGTGAGGGCGGAGAACGTGCGCGTAGCAGGCGGGACGTGCGAATCCGTCCCGTGTTGCGCGTGGCACTCACGGGTCCATTGCTGAATGGTGGCAAGGGACTCCGCCGCACGTTGGTCGTGTAGTAACAGACGGTTGACCACCGGGGCGTAGAAGACCGGGTCGAGGGACTTGATGAAAAGGGACTTGACCTCCATGTCGTCGAGAGTGCTCTTCCGTCGAGCGGACCGGAGAGCGGCGTTGAAGGCGGCGATTGCCCGCGACGGGTCGAACTGGTTAATCTTGATGGCCAAAAGGTCCGCGGTGCCCTGGAAGGGTCCGCCGGAATCCAGGAGCATCCTGGCGATCTCCAGCAATACCCGCTTCCCATCAAACGGGTGTGCCTCCGCCGAAGACTCCATCCAGTCTGCTGCGGGCGACACCGGAGCGATGATGAATTCCAGTGTCGAAAACAGCAGTTTGTTCGCCTCGGCGCGAACGGGCAACGAGGCATCCTCCAGGTCGAACAAGGAGGCAAACGCGGACTCCTCAGTGACGAAAATATCCCGTAATGCCAGTACCAGACGGGCGAAAACGGAGCTGACGTTCGACTCCGTACCGTCAAAACGCCCATGTTTGTCGTCGTACACCTTCTTGATGACGAGTTTAGCGGCACGCTCGTCGAAGGATTCTCTTGCCAGACGCTTGACAGCGTCGAGGAACAGTGCCCCTGCTGACTGGGCAGCCGGGGTAGCCGTAACCGTAGGGGTGGCTGGAGTGGTCGCATGTCGAGCTGCGGCATCGTCGAAAATTGTAACTAGTGAGCGGCGTGCGGCCGCGGTGTGAGATCTCGTAGAAGTACCCATAGTGAAATGACTGCAGAGATAGGGTGAGGTGGAAAATGCGAGGCGAGACCAACGGCGTGGGCGACGGCTAGCGAGTTGCGGCGGGTCGTCGAGGATAATCAGGGAAACAGCAAATTGTGCGCGGTCGTGTGGGACGAAAGGACGTGATCAATGTCGTACGGTGTTCCGGAGACCAGAAACAACAAAATCCAGCCCAACGATACTTCACGGAAAATAAACTGTCGTCAGCGCTACCCAATCATGTCCAATCAACCGCGTGTCCGTAACTGAGCCATACCGCCCGTACCGAAAGCCTCTCTAACGCGGGTCCCTCACCCCATCTCAAGCGCCGGTGTTTAGCCAATCATGGCCAAAGTCGCAGTGTAAAATTAAGCGTGCGTGGTACCAAACCTGCTGAATATATCAGCTTGACTGTATATTCGGAGTGTGGTGCATCAGAATAATAAACCGGATAAACAGAATACCGAGTCTTCCCGTTATATGTTCGGGATCTAGGGTTCCGGGACCGGTGACAGTCATACACCCTAACTATAGGAATGACAGTCGGGGCGTCACTTCCAGCAAGTTCCGCGCATGCTGAAAGCCAAGATGGTTCTTGTTTGTATTCAAGATGTATCTTTGCTTTGCCATCTTCGAGTTCGACATACGAACTCTCGATGACAGGAATGCCTGATGATATGACATTATCATCTGGCGACATGTACAGTCATCGTCGACCGTACTGACGACTGTCATAAATATATGACGCGACTCGACCTGTACAGTCATGGTCGACCATACTGTCGACTGTCATAAATATATATGACGCGACCGACTGTCATAATAATATATGACGCGACCGACTGTCATAATGTATGACATGACATGGTATGACATGTCTGACAGGTATGACACGTATGACATGTATGACACATATGTCATCGGTCATGACCCTGACAGATCTCCCCTCTTAAAAGAGTTGTGACCTCACAACGGGCATACCTTTGTATATGTCTTTGATGTCTTTGTTGTTGTTGCTTCTTGCTGGTACCAGTCTTCTTACACCGATTTGAGGCGTCCCTCATGGTGTTTTTAGGTTATTGGGGGGAACTGAGTCCACTTTAGTCCCTCACCTTAGGCATTTAGCCCTACAGTTCTTAGGATGTAGCCCACCTTTCCGGAAATCGTATCGTATTTCAGAGTGACGTTTCAAGGTTCAATGAAGAGCGTTTTCGTGATACAGATTGACGCTGGATTACTGATTGATCCACACGTTATCATGTATGTACTAGACGATTCAAAGCATCCGAAGTCTACGTTACGGATTATTTGCGCTAGCCGTCGTCGCTTTGCGCGAACGATGATCCCACGATTTAACAATTTATAATCGAACGATTCTCGGCCTGATATAGTGCACCCAACCCTTCCTCCCCTCCTTAAGCTACTTTGGAGGATCATAGGTGGCGATGGGGAGCCCGATTTTGGGGGCTTGTTTTTAATGCAAACGGAGCGGCCCTGCTTAACGGAATTGGACTTATAATCCTCAACCGGTCTGCTCAACTCCTCAATGTTTTTGTCCAGTACGCGCGCTTTGACGAACATCTATCGCGATGAGTGAGAATGGATTCGCCACGTACTAATGTGAAATTTATTCAGTTATGTTTGTCAAGCACAACTTAGGATCACAACTCCGTCTACCTCAGTCAATGTCTCCGGTAGCTTCGGATGACTGGCCAAAAATCCGATGACAAACCACGGTTTTGGCAAAGGTAGCATTTAGCAGTTTTTATTTATCCACAGATATGATATCTCGCATGTGTGCGTATCTGTGCAAGGGTATGATTTTGAACAAGGCTCACTACACCTTTAGCATGGATCTATGCTGTTGACAAATCTGTCCTTTATCAACACATCTTCCAGTTCAACTGCTGCCAATGCAGCCAGTGAAGTGAATGTGCGTAGATAATCTGAGAAAGTCTGGTTTCCTTGAATCAGTGACATTAGGTGTTTTTTGGCCACTGATCTTTTATGGGGGTTACCAAACTGTCTGAGAAAAATCCCTCTGATCCCTGCATATGTGGCATCTGGTTGATTTGCCACAACCTGGAAATAGTGTCGGTCATTATTCTGTATGAGGGTCAGAAAAACTGTGATCAGGTCTTTGTCTGGAACTCCTGGATACGTGAATTGGAAGTATCTATCCACGGTTTCCAACCAAACCTCTGCGTCCATTCCTGATTTGTATTCCTTTGGTGGTGTCATTTTCACCTTGGGAACCAAACTGGGTGGTGCTGGTGCTGGTGCTGGATCTGCATCTGGATCTGTGAAGACCATTGGAGGATTGTCTGCAGTATATTCATCATCTGGTTCCTTAGGCTCGTTTTCAGAATCCCGATATCTGCTCATATCAGGCTTCATGCTGGATGTGACACACCGACAGTCAAAATCTGTCACTTGTCACTTCCTATAGTAGGCTGAGTGACCGTCACCAGTAGACGGGAAACACCCGTTAGTATTTATGTGTATCTCTTTTATCAATCTGAGACTTTTTACCGTTCTGATATCGAAACCCTTAACTCAGGGTTTATTCTCCGTTATCCGATATATACACCCGACTATATATATCTGACAGGTTTGGCCCCACTTACGTTTTATTTAGCCACTGCGACACCGCGAGGATGATTGGCTAAAGCCGGACGCTTGGGATGGAGTGAGGCGCTCCGCGCGTGGGAGTGCCGGCAGTCGCGGGTATGGCCTAAGTTTTGTGGGTTGATTTACGGCTGGCTGTAGGCCTTTGAGGGCATCTTTTCTACGGGATTTAACGTTGGATTGGTTTACGCATCCTGGTTGGTCACCACACCGTTTCGTATCGGCCGCCATCTACCACACGACTTCTCGGAACTTCTGCTCTCTCACGGCAGCCGTATCGACGACCCACCGCATTTCTTGGCCGCCCAAGACTACCGCATTTTTCCCACGTCTTCTTGCCTCACTCCACCCCTGTAGTCTTCTTCATCATGGTTGCTTCTACTAGATCGACGGCTAGCATGGCGCATCGCCGCCGCACATTAAGCACAATCTTTGACTCCGTTGCTGCCAGGCATGCCAACACGCCCGCGACCCCGCCAGCGGCGCAGCCGGCCGCTAATTCGGCGGGTGCTACATTTTTGGCATCGGTACGCACCTTATAGCGGGAGCACTTCGACATGAAGGTGGCGAAGCACGTCCAGCGCAAGTTGTTCGACGGCAAAGAGGGGAGATTTTCCGGTGCGGAGCCCCACGCGGCGGCCATCTTCACGAGAATGGTCTCTGCCCTGCAGGCAGCATTCGTCACTGAGGACATCGGTTTCTTGCCGCTCTTCACGCTGGACGACGCCACTTTGGCCGTCCGCGTGGAGGCCAACAATTTATTGTTCTCCACGATCGAGCTGCTGATCGACCCCTCGTCGCCCGCAGCGGACTGGTCGGACTCGTCCCACGCCAGCTTCCCGGCAGACGGTAAGCGTGTCCTGATCGAGTTCGCCCGTCGGATGATCCCGGTTGGGGACCCCTTCCAGGGGCAAGCGGACATGTTTGCCGTCCGCATCGCTGCGGGCGTGGACCCTCATGGACCCATTGACGACTTCAACGCCGCGCTCAAGGCTGCGAGGACGAGATCAACGCTCCAGGACGAGGACGTGAAGTCCCTTTTCATCAGAGCCCTCGACGCCACCTTCTACCAGCCGGTGGTGTCCCGTTTGCTCCTTCACGACCAACGAGCCGCCCACGACCTACTCACTATTCAGCAGTGGGTGCGGGAGTGCTACGGCGAGCACGTGCGGGCGGGCACCGCCACCGCATCCGCACACCGGTACTCCCACGGCACGCACTTCATGGAGAAGGGCGTTGATGGGTCGGGTGCGGCGAGTGAGATCGCGGACTTACGGACAATGGTGCTCGACTTGAAGAGGCAATTGGCCACCTTCCTCGTCACCGCCGAGTCCGAACCGTCTCCGCGGGGGTTTACCCCTCGCGCGGACAAGCCGGACCGCCGCGTGAAAACCCGCTTCGCGGCCTCACCCCTCCCCAACGGGGGAAATTGGTCTCAATCCGTCTCGAGGAAGGTGGCCTTCCACCGCGACAGCGGTGCGGCCATCCCGTACTGCCAAAATCAGGTGTGTGCTAAGGGGAAGGCGAGGCATTGGCACAGGGACTGCCCAAACGGGGGCAGGACCGGACTCTCGGCCTTCGCCTTCGCCGAGGAGGCCGAGAACTCCGTGTTGGCCGCGAGGTTCCAACACGCCATCGACAACGGCGACCCCGTGGAATTCGACGCCCTCTGCATGCTTGCGGGCGGGAAGCCGGAGGTCTTCACCGATCTCTCCGCGTGCTCGTTCTGCGAGGAGGACGGTGAGGTCCTCGTGTCCGCCGTCGCCGAGTTCTCTGAGATGGCGCACGCGGCTGGGGCTTCCACATTCAACGTCAACACCTTCACTGCCGACTTGCCGGTGGTGTCGGAGCCGCCCGCACACTCACCGCCCGCGTCGGTTGAGTCCGAGGGGGAATGGACCGGTCCGCCGAACCCCTTCTGCCCTCCTGTCACCCGCACGTTTGCCGACTTCATTGAGAGCACGGGGATTGCGTTGGTGCCCGATGAGCCGGCCCCAAGCATGAATTTGCTCTCCGCGATTGAGGGGCCGGAACGCGTGATCGACTACAAGCCCGCGACTTACGCCGCGAGCGACAATGACGACGAAGATGCATCGGTGACACCGCCGCGGCCACGGTACGGCTGCGGGAACGGCATTCCGAGGTTCGCGAGGTCTCTCCTCACTTCCTCCTTGGTGTGCGCGCTCTTTGTAATTTGTGCCACCGCCGCGCCGCACGCCGTTGCCGGTGTCGGTGGTGCCGGTGCGCGCACATGCACGGGTCCACCGGTCGGTGGTGCTACGTCAACTGGCTCGGCAGTCCCGGCTGCGGTGGCTTCGCCGACTGACGTGGTTCGTGACATGCCATGTGCTATTCCGCCTCGTCGCCAACGGCGGGAGCAGAGACGGCAGGGACTCTACATGGCGCCGATGCCGTGGCATCCCGGGCCGCCACCGCCTGCCGAGTTGTTTGTGGACGGCCCTCCGCTGTCGCCGGCTTCATCTTCAGATGACGAGGCTCCACCGTCGGGCAGCACTTGGCAGCACCATGGTACGGTGCAGCCTCCCGTGATCGAGAACTCGTCAATTTCTTCTACGAATGATTCATCACCGACCCCGGGGGCCGGCAACTGCTTCACAGTCACGCTGCTCCGAGCCGGGCAGACAGCTCCGAAGAACACTAGTGGCTAGAATTGGTCACGCCGTGCCTGCCTGGGAGTTAGCTATAGTGTAGCCTCCTAGATGTGCAGAAGAGCTCTGTGAAGTTGAGCTATGTTTAAGGTTTTGGCCAAGTAACAGCAGTATCTGACAATCTTGCTGTGACCTGGGACCGCCCTGACCAAGAGTACAGGCCCCCAGTTGTGCTAGTTTCCTCCTGGAGTTGAGTAGGGAGTTTGTTTGCTTCGTTTCACCACTAGCTCCGGTCACCACCCTAGGTGGTGTGCTGGATGTGACACACCGACAGTCAAAATCTGTCACTTGTCACTTCCTATAGTAGGCTGAGTGACCGTCACCAGTAGACGGGAAACACCCGTTAGTATTTATGTGTATCTCTTTTATCAATCTGAGACTTTTTACCGTTCTGATATCGAAACCCTTAACTCAGGGTTTATTCTCCGTTATCCGATATATACACGCCCGACTATATATCTGACACTTCATGCGGCTGATATTGTCGAAGTACCCTATCTTGTCGAATCTGGTCTGGGTATTATCATAACCAACGAGCCATTTTGGGATCTTGAACCGACTGTATGCATCATATGAGCCTAAGATGTCAAAGAACCATGTAGACGGATCTGCATTGATGGGTGGAATATCTGGATCTTCTGCTTCTGCCATCTAAGAAAAACAAAACACAACACCAAAATATCTTCAGCTAACTGAGTGTGTGTTGATATATATATACCTATGTTATATATGGTATATCTGTATATTATGATGAGGTTATACATGTACATATATCCACCTTCTTCCCCCCTCAAGGAAGTGTGTAATATAGTGGCAGTTGTCAATTGCCAATACCTCATTCAGCATGCATTCCTATAGGAAGCAGCTTACAGTTTTAGGGTTGCAGCCCTACAGTCCTTGGGTTGTAGCCCTGCAGTTTTTGGGTTGTTGCCCTACAGTTTTTGGGTTGTTGCTTACTGTATTATCATGTCTGTGATGATTTAGCATGATATAATAATGCCAAAAAACGAAGTTTTTCGAAATAATAGTGGCATTTTAGGGCATATGTGGTTACAGTGGCCCTGTTACTCAATATGGTGATTAGGGTGTTACATGATATCAGTAACCCTAATTCAGGTAAAAAATAAGCAGTATAATGTTTTTGCAAAGATTTTTAAGCAAAACTGCATTTAATACCTACATAAATGTAAGGTGGTTTTCAGGAGGTACGTTACACCCCTGTTACACACATTTAATTTTAGGGTTGTTACAGGGCGTTACACATGCTGCATAAATCAGGGATTGTTATTTGATATATAAACATTCATTTCAGCAAAAAAAATCAATCCGAAATTTTCAAAATGTGTTTTACGTACAGCATTTTGAGCGATTTATTGTTACAGCAATATGTATACCCCTATATATTCAACACCTAATATTTAGGGTGTCACACAGATATGACATATGTCATTATGATTTCCTGATACCTCATTAGGTATAAAATCATAATTTTAAATAAAATGGGCACACATTTTTCATTTTGAAATTAAACGTGGAGCATTTTTACCCATTTTACAGCTTTTTCAGCTATCTAAAATATTGCTTTGGTGACATATCTCAGTGTATATGTGGAATGTAAGTACAGAATCACTGTAAGGAACTTCACTTTTGCATATGACAAATTTCATAGCAAATAAGTGAGTTGTGCTGTATATCAACATTTATGGTTGACAGCATTCTGGGTTTTACTGATTCAAACCCATGCACAGCAAATGTACTTTTCTGATTATGTATAGATTTATCAACTTAAGTGGATACACCCACTTTAGTGATATTTCTCAACCTATGATTTGTTTTGAGCATAGGTCTGTGCTCTTAAGATTTATCAAAGTGATATATCTTATTTAGAACAAATCTGGACTTTGCTGGATACAATCACAGCAACTTGACACAGCACATTTATATGTGTGTGGTTGTCCTTAACACTATTGTCAGATATCATGTAAATACTGATCTGTATGTTGCATGCAATTGATCTGATCAAGTCTGATTCAACTGTCAATATGCAACGTAGTTGTTGTAGTTGCTCCAGCGATGATATGTGGGATGAGACGAGTGGACTGCACCCAACAGTTACCAGCTGTTTTATGGGTGCAGTATTTTGCCTTCGGGTCTGGAGATAACTCCATCCAGCCCTACAGCATGTTGTCTTATCCTGTTCCCTTATGTATCGCCATCATTGACACTTTCCACACACATGTGTTTGGAAAGTGGTATCCATATCAAGGTTAGGTATCAATATTCAATATTTTCGATATATTGATATATCGAAATATTGTTATTGATTGATGACGAATTTGTAGATATTGAAATATTGGATATTGATTGATCGGCGGTGGCGAATATCGAAATTGATTGATCATGTGGTGGTGAATATTGAAATTGATCGATCAGTGGCGGCGAATATTGATATTGATCGATACCGAAAGTCAATTATCGATATTGATCGATGTCGAAAAGCGAATTCAAATATTGATATTTGAATGACCGTTATTGATTATCAATATCTCTACAATGCCCATCGATCCTGCGCAATTGAATTTTGCGGAAGCCATTGGTTGATTACCGCGATGTGGAGTTGTGGACCGACAGCCTGGAGCCTGGACACTGTGGGGGATAGTGGGGGTCTCTTCCTACTATAAAAAAATCGTTTGAGTTTTGTCCACCATTGACCATAGACCATTATCATAATTTCTTCATACGCCCGACGGGCGTGGTTTTTTCTTTTCTTTTCTTCACTATCTACCAAATCCCGGAAATCCGCAGATCTGCATTACCATGGGACAACGTGGTAAGGGGAAACGCCCTCGCAAGTCGTCTACCACTCCGGTGACCCTGGTTGCTCAAGGGAAAGGGCAGGTGAAACGGACCCAGCAGCACGCTTTTGATGCGCACGGCAGTAATGAGACAGAGTATTGGGTGGAGGATATTCTAGCTACCCGCAAGCGTTATGGTGTGGACGAGTGGTTAATTAGATGGGAAGGTCTCCCGGAAGGTAGTGACACGTGGGAGCCGCTTCAGAACATCCCCGGGTATGAGGCCGAGATTGAGGCTTTTGCGAAGCGCTTGGAAGTGGCACAAAATGAACTCGCGAAGAATATTGCCGCGGATAAGGCGAAACAAGCGGCTGAGAAGAATGAGGGTGAAGGTACGAACTAGCCCCTTCCAGCGAGATTGCGACCTTCAATCGGAACGAAAACTTGTACACACGCAGAGGTTGACGCATAAAGAAACTTGCTTTGCATGCTTCAAAGAGATGCTGTTCCAAAATGTATGTATTTTCTTTCTCTAATTATTGATCGTTCCATCGTCGGTCTATGATGTAGGGGAAGAAGACGACTTCGTGGACGCACCTGACAACCTTCGTTCTGCATATTGGAGATACTTCAAGGTTCGCAAGGACGGGAAGAAGATCATCGAGTACATTTGCAAAGAGTGTGAGAAGCAGGGTACCGCCACTCCCAAGGAGTATTGTGGGAACACGTCGAATTTGCGGACCCACTTGAACCACTACCACAAGTCCATCGCTGTGAATATCAAGGAGGAGGCCATCGCAGCCGATGCCGGCGAGGTTGACGAGGGCTGCGGTAAGAAGGGCTCACTGGAGGCCATTCTTCCCCAGGTGTGTAGTCACTTACATGTATCGCGTTCTATGTAGGTCTTTCGTTTTCCTAACGAACCCCTTTGAGATTTCAACAAATCGTTTCTTACGATTGTAACTGCCCGACAGATATCGAAAGAGCAGCGCGACAAGCTGCATAAGAAGATCACCTTATGGTTGGTTCGACAAGGGAGACCCTTGTCTTTGTGCGAGCACGACACCGAGTTTCGCGAGGTTTTCGACGAAATCTTTAGAGGAGCGTATGTGCCTCCCACTGCCCACCTGGTATACGACAACATTTTGACCTTGTCCATCCGCGGAGGGCAAGGTCAAGGTCATGGAGGCCCTGAAGTCCCTGTTGACAGAGGGCATTTTGCCCAGCATAGCTGGCGATATTTGGTCTGAAGGGGGCATCGCGATCTTTGGAGTCTTGGTGTACTGGATGAATGCTGACTTTGAAAATCTCGAACGTCTCGTGGGGGCTATCCCTTTTTCTGGCGTTCGTCACACCGGTTTGGAGGTCGAGAAGGCAGCCAAAACGGCGTGTGCGGATTTTGGCATTGGGGAGTTTGGCATTTCTCGTGGGGGGGAGCACGATGAGGAAGTCGAGTACAAGGACACAGTCCGACATTTTGTCCATTGCACAGTATCAGACAACGCATCCAACATCGTCAACGGGTGGAAGTGCTTCGACGGACATGAGTGTAATTGCCACACCATTGCGCTCATAGTTAGGGCTTTCCTGGAACATACAAAGGTGAAGCAAGTGTTCGTTAAGCTGCGTGGAATGACCGGCCACTTCAATCATTCCGTACTTGGCGCCAAGGTGCTCAATGACTGCCAAAGGCGGCAAGGTCTTGGCGAGACCAAGCCCCCCAAGGATAACGATACGCGGAGTGGATGGGGTGGAGCGTGTAAGCAGGCGACGTGGTACATGAACAACCGGGTACGTTTTCCAACCTGTCTATGTCTCCTTGTCCTATGATACAATCATATGGTTGCACCTTTCCTTCCCACGATGCTAAAAGGTGCAACGACGCACATAAATTAGTGTTGTATTTGTTGCCACGCATGCTGCTTGAATGTGCAACCGCTTACATATAGTAAATAAGTGTCGTAGCTTATTGATGCGGGCGCAGTCTGCGGTGCAACTCTACGATGTGGAGCACACCACGAAGGCCGCCACTGCTGTCGCGAACTTAGACGGCAGCGTCTACAAAGATCACCAACTGCAAGTCGAGGAGTGGGACATCGTGAGGGAGGCGGTGTACGTTCTTCAGTACGCCTCCTCCACAACTGACTTGCTTCAGGGTACATCGTACCCGACGGCCAACCTGGTGCTTCCGCTGGTTGGGAAGCTTTTTTACATTGCCAGTGAGAGCACCACGTTGAGGTATGAGGGCAAGAAAGTGGAGATCAAGGAGAGAGCCGTGCAAGAGGCTCGTCAAAAAATGTGCGATCAACTCTCAAGCCGATATTTTGAGGAGTTGATGGATTGTAAGCTTGAGGACTTGGCCGTGGCCACATTGTTGGATCCACGGCACAAGAGCTTCAAGTTCAAGTCCGCAACAAATTTCATGCGCGGTATGCTACAATCTCAAGTCCTTAGCCTCTTGCGTGCCTGCCTTGCCACTTCATTTGTTTGTAAATGTGTCCACTTGCCACTTTATTTGTTGTGAATGTAATACGCCTTGTTTCTGAGTATAATGTGGACGTGATGTGCTTCTTTTTTATTATAGGTAAGCTCACCCGGGACAAGGCAGTGAGCTGGGCCCGCCACGCATGGGACAAGGATTGGAAGCCGAAGCAAAGCGGTGAGCTGGCGACCACTATCCAAAAGAAGGCCAAGGTGAATGGTGGCCGTGCTGTTGTGACTGTCGCATCCTTCTTAGCAGATAGTGACTCCGATGATGAGAGCGGAGAGGAAGCCCTCGAGCTGATAGAAGTAGGGGAGGAAGAAGATGAACTGACCAAGTATCTTGGGTATCCAGATGCCAAACCTGAAACTGACGTGAGCCAGTGGTGGAAGGAGCAGTCGCGAAAGGACCTTCCCAACTTGGGCCGAATGGCAAGGCAGTTTCTTGCTGTGCCCGCATCCACTGCGGGCGTGGAAAGGGCTTTTTCTAAAGTTGGTGCAATGCATTCTAACCTCAGGAAACGGTTATCAGAGGGCACGATAGAACACAGCATAATGGCCGCCATGAACACTTAAGTGATAAGTCAGAATAGATAAGTAGATAGGGAATTAGAGATATATGCTGCTAATATTGATATGTTATTGTTTGATATCAATTATTGATATCTTAGAAACGTGCTAAAATATTGTTATTGATTGATATGCCCTAGTAGGTTATTGATATTGATTGATACAGAGAGATAAATATTGTTATTGATCGATCTGAAGCAGCAAATATTGTTATCGATTGATCTAAATCGATAGGTATCGTTATTTATTGATCACTCGAGAGTCTTATTGATATTGATTGATATGAAAGTTCAAATATCGAAATCTAATCAATACCACTTTCTGATTTCGATACCTAACCTTGATCCATATTACCATATACAATATAGTTGATCTATTCACTCTGAGTCAGTGAATCTCAACATGTATAATGAATGCTAGTGTATATGCAGTGTGTAGTAGTGCTGATTAGTACTTATGTCAGTGTGTGTGTGTGTGTTTACTTGTACACACTCTGCAGAATATGTTCTGGATATCACAATATCCTAGACAATTTATCATGCAAGACAGTCAGCATACCATGTACTGATTACATCTAACATGATATATCAAGTTTAGGGATCATTGTAATTCCATGCTAATCTCATTACAAAATGAGTTGCTTGATAGATTTTTACATGAAGCTCAGGTGAGCATTCCATCCAGTAATCCACCATAGAATGTACATGTGATCTGGAGAGCATCTCGGCTCCACCAGGACATGACAAACTAATTATGGTGTTGAGATTACTTTCAGGCACCCTTTGCTACATGGATTCGAATATAGACTAGCATTCACTGCAATATGCTTATGCTCTATGTACTACAGCTGGTATCGTGATCAAGCTGTACAGTATAATAAAGCATGTACAATTCACAATCAATGCAATCATTCAGCATAAGATATGTGCATAGTATAAAAGTGTATGCACTGCATGTTGATGATTGCTGTAAGTGAAATAAGTGCATGTGTGTGTGTGCTGATTCGCACACACATGTTGTGAACAGATCATTGTGATGCTAATAAGAATAATGCTGATGATTAAAGTATTTGTGCAGCCATCAGAACACTTTGGAATTTGCTGAAGTATGATAATAATACTTTCACAGCAACATAGTGGTAAGCATAACGATCATGTATACAGTCATTCTGCATATGATTTCGACGAGCTTATACATATGTGCTTCTCACTGCATGTAAACACATCAAAATTTGTACGCGCTAAAATCGAACGTTCTTCGCATGTGACGAAATCATGAAGAACGTATATCGTGCTGACAGGCCATAATCATTGTACACGCTGATATTGTAAATAGTGCGAAGGAATTATTTGCAAAAATCACTGATATACGTCGCATACGAATGCGAGCGCTGACATGTATACGAATCAAAATTCAAAAGTCGATGACCAGTATGTAATGTATCATTCTGGACAATTTTCGAAGGTGAGTCATACAAGCGCGCGCATGCTGCGATTCACTTCTGTAGAAATATGCGACCATCGCGCATGCTGCCATCTGTAAATTAATGACCATCGCGCATCAACATGTATGAAGCAATTTTGTGCAATTGTGAAAATCGTGATACTGCGCTGATGATTTTCCACGCGAAAACGATTTCGCCGCTGATTTATCGCATCTGCGAACATGCATATATTTGCGAACCATTTATGCGAACACGTTTCATTGCTGCGTCGATATATGCCCTGCGCACACCTTATCGCGTATGTGTGCGATCAGCTGTTTCCGCGTGTATGCTGCGAGAAATCTCCTCGCGCAATCTCTGCGCTGTCGATATGCGAGTGTATATTATTCGCCCTGCAGATATTCAATATTATGCGAGCGCTGTTGATATGCGCCCACCTGCAAACCTGCGAACAATATTAAATATACTACGTCTATCGCTGCACCCACTTGAGTTCTCGAGTATCGTGCCTTGACGACTTTTAGAATACCATCTGATACGGCTATGTAGACAAGCGCCGTAAATATATTATCAGTATACAAAATAAACACTGCAAAGTTTGAACAGCAATGCAAGTGTACGGATGAGCGGGTTTGTGAGTGCAGTCTCTGTAAGAAGATCTGCTGAAGCACAACGCTTCCTCACTTTTGTACCTTACGTCTCCCATCATCTTAGATGGTACCGCCATTGGGTTGTGAACCCGAGACGTAGGTTGAACGACCAGCATGGTAATAACGACTAGTTCGTTCATGCTGCGCATGCGAGTTCCGCGCATGCTGAAAGCCAAGATGGTTCTTGTTTGTATTCAAGATGTATCTTTGCTTTGCCATCTTCGAGTTCGACATACGAACTCTCGATGACAGGAATGCCTGATGATATGACATTATCATCTGGCGACATGTACAGTCATCGTCGACCGTACTGACGACTGTCATAAATATATGACGAGACTCGACATGTACAGTCATGGTCGACCATACTGTCGACTGTCATAATAATATATGACATGACATGGTATGACATGTCTGACAGGTATGACACGTATGACATGTATGACACATATTTCATCGGTCATGACCCTGACATATTCCACGTCATCACATCTGAGGTCGGACCTCTGAAAAGTAACTCGACACGAATGTCGTGAGGTCACGACACTTTAAAGAGGGGAGATATGTTACGGATCGAAAGATGACAGACGCCCGCAGTCGCGATGTTGGTACGTCGTCGTCGATGTCACACGCATGGTCGATCATCGATCTGTAACAGTCCGATTTGTACGAGTACCACTGAAATGCGCGAAAGGATCATCATCATCCGCGTAGCTCAGTTGGTTAGAGCGTCGCACTAGAGAAGCGAACGTCACGGGTTCAAATCCCGTCATGGAGCATTTTCGCCCCATGACGATATATGATTTGACCCGGCTCGTACAGTGAAAATCCCCGCACCGATTTCAAACCCTAACAAGAGACCAGTGTCCAGAACCAGAAGCCAGAGTCATAATCCAGAAGCCAAGACCAGAAGCCAGAGGCAGGAAAAGATTCGTAGAGCAAAATTAGGAACTCCGAAAATTGAAAATCAGAATTCAAACCTGCCGAAACCTCAGAAGGAAAAGGAATGCCGATAGGAAGAGTGTACGTCAAGGCAGACAGACTGTTGGCAGTCACCCCAGTGGGATGTACTGCTGCGGTGAATTCAGGGGCTCGATCGAGCACCACCGAACCCTGAACCACCGACGCACATGCAAGACACATGAGTGCGGGCAGGGCTAGAGATGCAAATGAGAAGACCCCCGGCAATGTTGCCACACCGACACGTGACCGTGCAGTCGGTGGGGCCGAGGGAATCTCGTCTCCGGAATGGGAGAAACCGTCGGAGTCGTCGTCATCGTCGATCACGGAAAGCTCTCCCGGGTGAATCGACTCGTGTACCGAGTCAATCGAGCACAATTTAAGAGAGGTGTCAGGGCATGAAGGCATTACCTGGTCCATAAAAGTGACATGGAGCGGTTCTTCGAAAGGGGATCCGAAAGAAGCAGGGTCCGATGCCGAAACAGGGTATAGGTTAGTGTCGATCTCGTGTTTGGCAGGTGGTGGCGCATCGCACACCACCTGCGGTACAGACAAAGTACCGATGTGCAGCGGTGGTTGCTTACCAGCGGCGGTAGCACCACCGACCTGTGCAGCCGCAGCCGCAGACCGCAGGGAATCAAGGACGCCCCGTGCATCCGAGAGCACACCCTCCATGCCGTCGCCCGAAGCACCATGACCCAAGCCCGCATAGTGGGCACGTAATCCCACGTCGTGTCGCACCGGGTAGGTGAAGGGCTCAGGATCGGTACGCACCAGTGGCTGGTCGTGCTCGTGGCACAGGTCAGCGAATTCCTCGTCGTTCTCGTTGTCGAAGGCGGTCTGGAAGGCCGAAACCACCTCGTCCAAGTCCATGGCGGCATCACGTAGGTCAACATCGCACGAACCACACACCTCAGGGCAACGTGCAGTGTCGTGAAAGTGCCCAGGGCAGAGTGGGCACTCCTGTACGAAGGCCGAGGATGCGGAGTGAAACGAGATGCTCCTAGCACCCTGCGTCCTAATACCTTGAGGCCAATTCCCGCCCTTCGGGAGTGGGGACGCCCCGAAGCGGTGCTTCCATCCCACGTGACGATTACGGCCGTGAAATTTACCGTCGGTCCGACGGTTCCGCTCGTCACGCCACTTGGACGGTGGGAACCTCACACCACCGCCTCCATGCGGACGGTGAGAATCATTCCGTGGCGGCGGTGTGTCTCGTGCAATCTCGCGCTCGTCATGACGGAGGGAGGCAAGTAGGGCAGAGGCCTCACCAATGATACGAGCGAACTCCTCGAGGAAGCCCGAGACGTCACTCGGCTCCCCACCTGCGTAAGCCAATCCGAGAGGCGTGTGCGTCGGGATAGGCGCGGCTGCCTTGGGGCGGGTAGGAGGGCCATTAGGGTTTGCACACCACCACACCTCTAGAATGTGAGTGTAAACTTCCTCGATGCTCACCTTCGCCAACTCAGTGTCCAGGCGAAGCGGGGTGATTACCTCCTTGTAAAATTCGGCGTCCAGTGCCGCCAGGAGCTGCCTCTTGGCGGCTTCGTCGTCCAGGGGCCCGCTCCGCTAGCCGCGATAGCCTTCAGGCATTCGTCAAATTGGGCCACAAGGGCTCTGGGTCAACAGACGAACCAAAAGAAATGCTTAAGAGCTCCTCGTGGTGGCGGAGCGGCCGATGCCCAGGCGGCAGCAGCCGCTTGGTGATCTCAAGGAGGGCACGCTTACCGTCGCGCGGAGAGATCCGAGCCGAAGCGTCAACCCACCTTCGAGCTGGAGAGTGGGGCGTTGTCAAAGAGACCAACGCACGAAGTAAAATGTCGTTGAAGATCGGGTGAACCTCTTTGGTGACGTCCACGAGGTCAAAGATGTCCTCGTTGGCGGTGTCCTTGTTGACAAAAGATGCCTCCAAGGCAGTCACCAAGGAATCCCAAAGAAGCTGACGATGAGGTTCACTTCCGGAAAATGAGGACGCCTTAGTGCCTAAGGTGTCCTTTGCAACACGCTTAACGACGTCAGTGTCCCAGGATGATTGCAACACGACATTGCCGCGTGTCCTGTCAGCAGCAGCGAGTACAACTTTCGCTGACTGCGGGGTGCTCTTATAGCGAGCACCCACATTCCTAGCAAAAATAGAGTCTAGGCGCATTCTAGCGCCCATGTTCGGTGTACTAACAGAGGATGAAGTCATCAGAATAAATTCCTATAGGAGGGGGGTTGGGGAAAAGGCGAGGCGCAAATCGTAAGGCGGCGGGCGACGGTAATGCAGTTGCGGAGTAAGTGCAAGATGGGGTCGAACGAAATCAACGAAGTCGAATACGCGACGGCCAAGGAGATGTCGACAGGGGTGATCAGTCCAAGTCAAAAACGAAATCCAACGCGGACACTCGAAGAAGTTGCCGAAAGTCCCATCCGAAATCTCACCGCAACTTAGCCCAAACCGCACGCCCTAAAGTGGCCGATTCAACACCTCGCGAGGCCCCAACGCCCCGCCAAGCGGAAAAGTTTAGCCAATCATGGCAAAGTCAGCAGTGAGAAAAGCGGGGTAATACCCCATAACCTGTGAGATATAATATACCGTATTATATCGGGTGGTCACTGAATACTCTTCATACAAGTGTAAACTGATTATAAAGATAAACGAATATAAGCCGTCTGTGACCTAGGTATCTGTCACCTAGTACTGTACGACGAGTACTGGTACAGCTAACGGGAGTCAGAGTAGGAATTTGTTCACCGCTTCAAGAAATTTGCATAAAAATTTTAACTATGAAATTGAACTGCCACATATCGTCTTTTTCGTGGACGAATAAAAAAAACGAAAATTTTCCCCAATATTTCCCGATATACATATATCCCTTTGGCATCATTGTTATAATAATTTTTCGAGGGACGGTATAAAAATTTCAGGCTGCATTAATTTTTTTATTTTCTGTTCCAGGAAGGTCACTTTTCTATTCCAAAATAAATGCACGCCCTGGTTTGGTGTGGTCTGTGGTGTGTGTGTGGTGAGCGTGAGCAGCAGGAGCGACTGGAGCAACAGAGCATGCCGCGACATGACCAGCGAAGCCATCGAGGGAGCGTGGACATCGCCGTTGCTGTTAACCCACATGATCTTATTAGTAGCCGACAAGAATGTTGTTGCCATAGGAATTAGCCACGAAGAAGTGAAAAATTCATCCATGGTAGAACGTAGGTTGCAATCTTGCAAATGATTGGAGAGATGCGCTTAGGTTGGCGGGCGGCAATGTAAGTAAGGCATGTATATAAATGTAAAGGTGTGTGGGGCATGCAATATTTTGCGGTAGGATTGTTGGTGATACAAGTAAACTCTTGTTTCAGAAATGTGACCGTGGCAAGGAGAGTGTGGGCAAGTCCCCGACTACACAAAGGTATCGGGTTGGCAGCCCAAAATTTGTGTGGATCCCTTCTTGTGGCGGGCCATGGGCATTCCAAGAAAGGAGGCAACTTTCTTGATTCAATCCTTAGCCACACACCGTGGAAAGCAAGGGGGGTTGAGTAGCGGTGTTAAGCGGCAATTATAGGTTGA
>LGRX02007930.1:24202-39511 GCA_001247695.2 Cymbomonas tetramitiformis | reverse complement strand
TGGGGGGCCCTGTGCCTGCTGGGGAGCGCCTATCTATACGACATTCGGTACAGAGGACGGGGGAGGGGTTATGCGGGACCACCAGACCCTGCTGAGCTCCTGCCTGGGCGAAGAGAGCCTGCAGCCCGTGCGCAGCAAAGTCATCCTCGAGCGCAAACCGTCTCTCATCGCAGCCATGCATGCGACGCATCGCTGCTTTGGTGCGAGCCCATCTTAACACTTGGACCGCTCCACTGCCCTCCTGGAACCCCAGCGGTGCCCCCTGGCATCACTCTGCACCTCACTCTTGGAGACACCAGAATTTACACTCGAAGTGGCAGAGAGGATGGCACGCCCTCGGCTGTGAGTACGACGCCTCGAACCCCTGCTCCGGGCAACTTCCGTTCAAAACTAGCGGTCGAAGCCTTGGCCTCGGCGGACAAAGAGTTGCATCTCCCGGCAGGAAACGCTCCTCCCCGGCGCCTGTGACGGCGGCAATGACCAGAAGGCCGACCACGAAGTGCTCGCAGTGGAGGTGCTGAAGGGGCTGCAAATCGCGAGGTCGTGCTATGCCAACGTCACTTAGTTGGGTACTGGCTTATGCTCGGTGAGGGAGAGGGGGCCTGCAGGTGGCAGTGCTTCACTGGCGGAACTGGAGCCCTTCACAGACATCATCACTCTGGCTGGTATCAAAAACGGTGAGCAGATTCTGTTGAAGGGGCAGAAAGCCGAGTGTTTCATGCTCATCCTGGAGGGCTCCGTTGTCAATCACGTTGACGGGCCGAGCAGCCGCGCTATTAGTACCCAAGGTGAGCTGCACGCCGCCCAAACAAGGGTGCCCGCCCTTTGTTGCCATATGCCACCTTCTACGTGAGACCACAGGAAGCCGCTCTCAGCCCTCTCCTGTGCAGTCTCCTCTGTTACCAGATTCTCTTGCCATCCCACAAGGCAAGATGCTGACGTCTATGATGGCTCGCCGCTGCTGTAGATCCTGTTCTTTGATGTTGTGCTCAGGACAGGGACGTGTGCGGTGAGCTCGCCAGCTCATACATCGAAGAGAGTCACATCGGCCACGCGGAAAGACAGATGCTACTCAATTTTCGAGGCATTCACAGCCGGTGGTGAGTTCGGGATGCAGGCGTCGGGGACTGGGTCGGACTGGAAGAGCTGTTCTGCACGTTTGGGCTGAACGGCAAGGCGGTGCGCACAACGGGCGCCTACGGCAAGGGCGACGTGCTGCTCGGGGTTGTTCCGATCGAGGCATTCAAGGAGCTGTCCAGGGACGAGCCCGACATCTCCTGGAAGATCCTCAGGCACCTCGTCCGCATCTGTCTCAACGTCCTCAGCAAGCGGCCCGCCACCTACGGCATGGATGAGCCCGCATCCAGCACCCCTGGTACGCCGGAGTCCGTTGCTGTTCCTGTCTTGCAGAGTGCTCGTCATGCGCTCAGGCGAGGTAGCCGGCGAAAATCTCATGTTGAAACGATGACATTGTCATCATACTCCTCCATACTTCCCGAAACCTCACGTGAGTGAGAGCCTGCGGGCCCTGGGCCCTCTGCCGCCCCCAAACTCAGCCCCTGAGCCTCACCCATCAGCGGGGCGCCTCCTCCACCATCCAGGCCAATTCTGGCACCAGACGAAGGCGAGATGCGAGGAGCTTGATGGTGTTCCCTCGGGGTTGACGCGGTGTGACAGAGCTGTGCCTCGATGAACTTCTGAAGAACGCTTCGAATGCCTTCGACAACGAGGAGTGCTGCCGGATGCTGTTTACCATGAGTGCTATGAGCCCGTGCTGGCGGGGCTTTGAGTCTGGCGACTTCCGTGTCCTGAACAAACACATGACCCTACACCGCCTCCAAGAGGTGAATGACCCTACACCGCCTCCAAGAGGTGAATGACCCTGCACCGCCCAAGAGGTGAATGACCCTGCGCCGCCTGCAAGAGGTGAATGACCCTGCCGCCTGCAAGAGCTGAATGACCTGCACCGCCTCCAAGAGGTGAATGACCCTGCACCGCCTGCAAGAGCTGAATGACCCGGCACCGCCTCCAAGAGCCGAATGACCTGGCATCGCCTCCAAGAACTGAATGACCCTGCGCCGCTGCAAGAGCTGAATGACCCTGCGCCGCCTGCAAGAGCTGAATGACCCGGCACCGCCTTAAGAGCTGAATGACCCCGCCCAAGAGCTGAATGACCCTGCACCGCCTCCAAGAGCTGAATGACCCTGCGCCGCCTCCAGAGCTGAATGACCCTGCGCGCCTCCAAGAGCTGAATGACCCTGCGCCGCCTCCAAGAGCTGAATGACCCGGCACCGCCTCCAAGAGCTGAATGACCCGGCACCGCCTCCAAGAGCTGAATGGTCCATGACTGAAAGTTAGGGAGTGATGAGCCAATGCAGAGAAAAGTAACCTTGTGATTCGTGAAAGTGTAGAGGAAACAATGCGGTGACATGTTGGCATGTTGTGTATGCGGTAACTTGAGAAAGGCGAGTCGTCAGGATGAGGAGGGTGATGATGAGGGTGAAGGAAAGCGCAATCTTCTGGGAGGACAAGTGCATCGTCTGCAGCGAATTCTGCGACTCTAATGCGGGGTCAACAGCCGCAGTCCAATTTTGGCCCGGAGATTTTCGAAGCTTTGCTTCACGCACGTCACGCAAGCAGATGTATCAGTTTGGCGACGCGGGTCTGAGAAGCAAAGTTGCTAGTCGCTGGAAGAAGACCATCAGATGAATTGAGAGTCTGCGCGGTGCTCACGATGCGCCTGGGGGGGTAGGGGTGTTCAGGGGACCTTCTTAATACGCAAGGGCGAGCACGCTTCGTTCTTTGCCCTGGTGCTGGACGGAAAGCTCACCAGCCGGAGTCCCGATGGCACCTGCATCCCAGTCAGTACGTCGCAGATTATCCCCCCTCCGTCGTTGTGGCTTGACGCAGCTGTGCTTGATGCCGCGCGTGACCAGCAGGGGAGTTGTGGGGTGCTGCAACAGCGGCGGCGGGGGTATATACTGTGGGATGCCGCCAAGCGAAAGAAAAAAGAAAAAGAAAAAACCACGCCCTTTTGGGCGTGTAAGTAAATCAATTTCCCAGGCCCTACTCTGGGCCTAGTGCTCCCGCCAAGCGGCAGTTGAGTGCATTGTGGGGTGCTGTCACTGTGCAGCGCTGGGAAGCATCATCGGTCAGAACGCTTTGTTCATCGGGGGATACCGCGAGGTGGATGTGGTGAGAATCTCCGCCGATTTGGCTCCATTCTCGCTTCGCTAAGTTCGGGGGCCAGTGCCATTTGCGGTATTTTGGACTTCGACGAGTGGCATGAACCTGAGGGGCTTGACACCTGGAACCTTCGCCAGCATCCATGCACATAGTAAAAGAGGTTCGAGCAGTGAGCCAATGAAGCGGTCTTGTGGGAAGCAGTTTGTGCCCAGCGAGGAATGCATGGTCGCCATCATTCGCTACGAAACTCTCGTGCACTTTAACCTGAGCAACCCGGACCTCGGCTCCAAGGTGTAGCAGCACCCTCAGTGATTGATGAAGCAGCGCCCTTGATCTGTGTCATGGTTGAGAATGTGTTCGGTCTGATTGGAACCGACAGCCGTGCATCCCGTCCGAAGGATGCAGCTTATTCTTCCGATCCCTTGGTCAGCTCCAGGCTTTTGCGCTGTCGTGCGCGCATCTCGCACGACAGGCATCACACATTGGTGACCCTTGGATGCAGTCTCACTGCGCGGCTGATTGGATGCTCCACATGCGCCACCGCATTGGATACGTGTCATTCGCGCGTGCGAATCTACACGGCGAGGGCACGCAACACCTGTGCATTAGGTGACGGCCACATCCGAGATCGCCCTGCTGCGCTTTTGCCCTCTCCACCCGCTCAAGTCACACGCCAGAAGCCCCCGTGGCGGCTGGTGGGAGGGTTTCATACCTCGGGTTGGGTGCCGCTTCATGCAGGTGATGCAACTCGTGGCGTACTCAAGCTATGTGCTGATGTCAAGGATCTGCCTCGGCACTACCGAGATGGATCGTCTTGACATGTACACAGAATCGTACCTTGACTCTTTCAGTGTGGAGCGCCGCTTCGAGACCGAGATGGTGCGCCCCCCGCAGAGGCCAGCGCTGCCACAGATGCTGCCTTCAAGCCACGTGGCGCCTTTGAGTGTTGGGCTTGATCTGATGAGGCCTAGGTAGGTGATGATTCTGTGTTGGTGGATTGGATGCCAGAAAGTGAGGAAGGCGCACCTTCCCCACGAGATGAGAACGGAAGAGATGCTGGAAACGTGGCCCGACATCAAAGTCATTATTGTGCCACGTGGTGCGCCCTCCCCCTATACCCTACGCTTACTCCTCTCCCCACGCTGCGGCAAGCGGAGCGCAAATGATATCCGGAGGGAGGGGGTGGGCCGGATGATAAATGTAAGGACGCTATCCCACTGTGGCATTAGCTGTCATCAATCGACCATCACGCAGAGTCCCCCCCAACCTGCACGGGCTCAAGCGAGATGAAGTACGAATCGTGTTCTTCTGTCGCTGGCTGTGAGTTTATAGCAATGCGGATGCACACGCAACGTTGTGAATCGATGCATATTCACGCACCGCCCAATTCAGTGTGCGACGAGCCCCCTCCAAATGCTGCTGTGTGGGGCCTGGGGAGTGCTGCTGCAGGAGGTGATGTACTGATAAAGGGCCAGGAGTCCACGTGTGCGCTCTATCTGGTGGAGGGCACCGTGACTGTCCTGGCTGACGGCAAAGGAAGTCAGCAGATCTGTGAAATCGGCCCAGGTGAGAGCTGCACGAAAGGGCCTAGGGTTGACTGACTTGGTGCAGCGCTGAGAATGCGGCAGAATGTGATGGGAAGTGGGTGGGGTCGATGCCTCAGGGAACTACCTCGGTGCCCTAGCCCTGCTGCAGGTGGGGAGACTCTCTCTCTCGCTCTTCCCCGGCCCCCCCACCACTCTTCCATGCTGGGCTGCCATGCTAGGGTGCGCGAGCACCATCGAGCTCCAGGCGCAGCACCTGTGCAGAGCTCTGCAGGATCGGCTCGCTCGCTGCGGTTGTGGCTGACCTCAGCACTAGATCCCTGGCAGATTGCAACACCTGGCAGAGTGCGACACCTGGCAGAATGCGACACCTGGCAGAGTGCGGCACCTAGCGCTCTGGATTCTGGTATGTGATGGAAATTAGTGGTGCAGCACATCAGCACTCTGCCCTCTCAACACATCAGCACTCTGCCCTCTCAACACATCAGCACTGCCCTCTCAGCACATCAGCACTCTGCCCTCTCAGCACATCAGCACTCTGCCGTCTCAGCACATCAGCACTCCGCCCTCTCAGCACATCAGCACTCCGCCCTCTCAGCACTTCAGCACTCTGCCCTCTAAACCTGTTGGGCTGCTGTCCAGCACGTTTGCCGCGTTGGTAGCGGGTCGGTTACAAAGCCTCCGATTGGCCCGTCTCCGAGCTACGTTGCTGCCAGGATTGGGAGCATGGAGGCTTGCACCCATCGGTGCAAGGCAGCACGTGGCAGGAAATGCAGTGCCCGGAGATGGTGGAGAGGGAGGGCGCCCTGTTTGCGCTGCATCGCGAGCTCCCTGCTGTGCCGCATTGACAGGACGAGGGCGAAGTTTGCCTGGAGCCGTGTGGCAGGACTCGGCACTCCCGACGGAGCGACGCAATGCGGACGTGTACGCCAAGAGTGACGGCGTCATCCTCGCTGTGCTTAGCTGTGAAAGCCTTGCCGAAATGAACTATATGAATCCGATCGCCGGCTACGCCACGTATATATCTCTCATCCAGGTGCCTGGCCTGCCACTCGCTTACCTTTCGGAGAAGGAGGCCGGGCGCCGCCTCACCGAAGCAGGCAGCGCGGCGCCACAAGTGGGTTTGTAAGTTTTGCTGATTGATCATCGGCGAAGCGGCCCTGTGCAACATGGGACGATCACGAGACAGCGCCCATGTCGAGGGGCAATCGTGCTGCCTGGGGCCGATGGCCGTCGTGGCAGCTTGCTCGGCCAAATTGAAGCTGATCCGCTGTTGCTCGAGAATGGACAACATTTGAACATGAGGCAAATGATCGCAGTGTGGCCTACAACTCGATCTAAAAGGATGTCCGCCCGTCTCAGGGCACTATCCAAACCCTCGCACGCTCCGTGGATGGGGTTCGAAGGAGGAAACTGGAGAAAGCCACCGAGCTCCTCAACGGCAAGGTTAGGCTCCAGCTCCTCCCCCGTGATTGCTGTTCCTACCGAGAGTCCAGCGTAGCGCAGAGTGGAATGGTGCAGAGCCTTCATGCCGATGACTCCTCCCGGCAGCCCCCAATGTGACCTGCTGGTAGGGAATTGTGTGGAGCCTTTGAGTGGAGACTTTGAGCTCGTTCTCAGTCCCGGAACCTGACCTCTCATCGAAACCTCGGATTGGGCGCAGAGGCGGAGCTGTGTGCACAAGCTGTCCAACAAAGCTCGGGCAATGAAGATGGTCCTAGCCGGGGGACAAGCGAAGGTATAGCTCGTTCTTTCGCCCAATGGCTGGACGCCGATGCCGTCTTCATTACCGCGCGCCAAGTTGCTGCACGACTGGGGTGCCCTCACCGGAGGCAACCTGCCAAGGGAGGCGATCCGCTACGAGCGTAGAGACCACTCTGGACCGCCGATAGTTCCTTGGGACCTTGAGCCTATCTGCTGCTGGGAGCTGCAGGAGCCACACAGCTCGGAGATAGGTGAAGGTAAAGCGAAGAGCCGGAAGTTTTGGCGAAGCAGGGCTTCGCTTATGAGGAGCCTTGATTCCGATCCCTCCCAGGGAGAAGCCTCTCAGGATCCAGCGGCGGAATGTGAGTCGGAAACAGGTGTGTAGCAATGCGGACTTTATGTGCCAAATGCTGTTCTCGCCTGTGCACCCCTGGGAGACGTAGCTGGTTGGGTGTGGCCTTGGGCACTTTGGCGATGCCTCGGAGTCCGGTGATTCGTGGCCTCTCGAGGACCAACTGATCTACAGTGCAGTGCTCCAAATTTGCTAACAGGATGGTGAGCAGCTCACAGTCAAAGATGGTTGCACGGTTGACTTACTGTCACAGTTAAAGATGGTTGCACGGTTGACTTACTGTCTCAGTTAAAGATGGCTGCACGGTTGACTTACTGTCACAGTCAAAGATGGCTGCACGGTTGACTTACTGTCACAGTTAAAGATGGCAACGGTTGATCTACTGTCACAGTTAAAGATGGCTGCATCGCTGACTTACTGCCACAGTTAAAGATGGTTGCACGTTGACTTACTGTCACAGTTAAAGATGGCTGCATCGTTGACTTAATGCTCAGCCAAAGATGGCTGCACGGTTGACTTACTGTCACAGTCAAAGATGGCTGCACGGTTGACTTACTGTCACAGTTAAAGATGGTTGTGAGTGCGGGGCCGTGAATGGCGGGGCTTGCGGGAAAGTGAATGACGGGGCTCGCGGGGCCGTGAATGACGGGGCTTGCGGGGCCGTGAGTGACGGGGCTTGCGGGGCCGTGAATGACGGGGCTTGCGGGGCCGTGAATGACGAGCTTTGTGTGGGCTGCCCAGCAAGCAAGGAGGCGAATAACAATGACCTTGAGGATCCCTCCAATCACAAGCCTGAGGAAATCTTGGATCTAGGTGAACCCTGCCTTCCAGCTCACCTGCCTCCTCGCAATCTGGCGATGCGTCTGGCGCCCCTTTCCTGAATTCCACTCATCGACCCATCAATCATCTGCGCCATGCTGTAAGAGTTGGTAGCGCCGGGAGCCGAAGGCGCCCTGGCTGTCGAAGGCGCTTTGGCTGTCGAAGGCGCCCTGGCTGTCGAAGGCGCTCTGGCTGTCGAAGGCGCTCTGGCTGTCGAAGGCGCTCTGGCTGTCGAAGGCGCCCTGGCTGTCGAAGGCGCTCTGGCTGTCGAAGGCGCCCTGGCTGTCGAAGGCGCTCTGGCTGAATAGTGCTGTTGTCTGAGGTGAACACCACCGAGAGCAAGTCCTTGGGTTGTGTATCCGGTCGCAGAAACTGGAAGCGCTGAGATGATGACAGCTGGCGTGTATCCGGTCGCAGAAACTGGAAGCGCTGAGATGATGACAGCTGGTGTGACGCCGGGGACCCCTAAGACGTCAGGCACTGCTGCAAAGAAATCAAAGGGCAGGACGAAGAAGCTGTTGTTCATGGGACACTCTGCTGCTTCGCTCACGGACAAAGTAGGGGATGCGGAGGAGGTTTCAAAGGAAGCGGGGGGGGGGCTGCAGCCTGGGAGCCCATGGGACGTGGGCTCGGAAGAATCTAACAGGGACTCCTCAGATCCCCTCGAGCCGTGCCCTCCTTCATCCTCCGAGTCCAAGCCCAAGTCGGGCTCCAGGCGCACCCCCCGCCGCATGCACAAGCTTGTGGTGGTGCCCGCCACATCAGAGGCGGGTTCGACAGAATCCAACAGGGACTCCTCAGATGCCCTCGAGCCGTGCCCTCCCTCATCCTCTGAGTCCAAGCCCAAGTCGGGCTCCAGGCACACCCGCAAGCACAAGCATTCCGCGGCGCCGGCCATGGCGGTGCAGCATGATTCCCACTCTCCACAACCCGGCCACGAACCTACAACGCCACAATCGCACCATATTCCCACCTCGCCACAATCCAACTTGGACCCCACCACACCAAGATCTCACCATGACCCCACAAGCCCGTCCATAAAACAATCGCACGGTGGAGATGCCGCGCATTCTCAGCAGGAGGCTCCATCCGACGGTCACGGAGCCGTCCCTCCACATCGAGGCAAAACGTATCGAGCCAGCAACAGAAAAAGCGTTGCAAAAAAGAAGGTGCGCGAGCGCCTCCTGGCACCAGCTCTGCCAGCGCCATCGTAGCGTGTGCATGGAGAGATACCCTCAAAGGAGTTTCATCGCCCCGCCATCCAACCCTCGATACCCATGCCTCATAGGGCACAGCTCCACCATGCAGACGTGTGAGCGGGGTATCCGCGGAGGCCACTTTGATTTTTGAAGGCATCGCTCAGCTGTCGTAAGATGAATGCGTTGCCGGCGCTTGACCTGTGAGCACCCTCCTGGGAGGCGTTGCCGGCGCTTGACCTGTGAGCACCCTCCTCTGGGAGGCGTTGCCGGCGCTTGACCTGTGAGCCCCCTCCTGGGAGGCGTTGCCGGCGCTTGACCTGTGAGCACCCTCCTGGGAGGCGTTGCCGGCGCTTGACCTGTGAGCACCCTCCTGGGATGCGGCTTACTGCATACGAAGAGTTTGTCATGTGCCAGGTTATGATTGGTGTCAAGCTGAAGTTAAGCACTTCCGAAGCTAGCCAAACCGCTGGCACGCACGACCCCACTCCAGCTTCCAGCACAGCTGTGACCCTGCCTTCCATCCACAAGAGGGTTGCAAATGGATTTGAACTGATGGAGTTCCCGACCGCGTTTCCCGCGGCGCTTCAGCGTCTTCCGCCTACGTTTCGCTCCGCCAACAATCCGGGAGACATCTCGTTTCGGTAAGTCATGCTGCCAGGAAGGCTCATGAGGGGATACGCAACCTGTGAAACTTTGCACGATTATCGAGTTGCATGCTTTGACCCGCTCCTGACGGTGTGCAAGAGACATATAGAGCAGTGCGGTAGGAGTGTTGCCACTAAACATGGAGTGGTCTTGGATGCAGGCACAACAGGCCGGATGTGCCCAGAAATGTGGATTTCCCCCAGGCGGTTCCGTCGATTTCGAGCGAGACAGGGTGGGAATTGTTTACTGCTCAAGACGGAGCAGATCCACTTAGAAGCGAATTGATAACCATGCAAGATTTCATAATAAGTACGCAATGTGACTTTGTTGTGCCCTTCGCAGTTTGTCAGATTTGGCTCTTTGAGTATCAATGGGAATCGCATCGGTCGTTGAAGACTGCTCATAACGAACACCACCCACTTCTGTTCACAAACGAGCTTGCACGTTTCTGGCACGCAGATCATGGTTGTCTGCCACATGCAGCTTGCAACATGGTTATGTCCGTTTGGATGCAGTGTGCTTGAAAGTTGGACCTGTGTTGCAATATGTTAGGCGTTGTTGAAACATGATGTACTTGTGGTGGGTGGTGCAGTGCAAAAGGTGGTTTGCAACCAGCTGCGAGAGGAGCATCGGACTCTTTCTCAGGAACTGGCTGGGATTTTAAGTGCTATCTATCCTTTGGCATAAAAGTAAAAGGTGCTTACGTCGTTCTCCGACATTGGATTGCTATCACTGACCCATATCTTAGCGCAAAAGCTGAGAATCCATGCCTCTTGACCTGCAACTACGCTCGAGGTACAGGCTTAGTGTATCTGCTGCCCGAGGCAAATCCATGTGTGTTTTCCTTCTCTGTGCTTGTGTGGCTACGTGATGATACACAATGAGCTTCGATATGAGCGTCAGATCCACCTGAGTATAGTTGGTGTGCCTTTGTCTCCTAGAGTAGTAAAGCCACCCTGCAGGCTCAAAAAGCGGAGCCGGAATTCGTATACTCGGCAGTGCAGGCAGAGTGAGTGGTGGCTGTGGAGTCAACGCACGTAGATGTGGACTGATTAGTTTTCAGCGCATGAATAAATGTTAAGTAACAAATATTCAAAGTAAAATAAGCAGGGAATTGCAGATTTCTCGGACGCGGCTTGTTTATATTATCAAATCGCATATTGTAGGACAACCAGAAGCACCTGTGCTAGATCCGGCAGTCCAGGATTCGTCTAAGAGTCAGGTAACATTACAATTGCACTGCATTCTGTTTAATGCAAATTAAGTACAAAATACTCCATGCCACCGACGATCATCACTACTTGCAAAACAAAAGTCCTCGCGATGCAGCCAATACTCAATGTGTAAAAAGTAAGCTCACTCCCACTGTATATTGCCGCCATGATGCCCGTTAGCTTTATATGTGGTATGGGATGACGGATTCGGTCAGGTGATTATCGGTGGGTTTTCGAGGGCATCGAGGCTCCACTTTGTCCAAGTGTTCGTCTTTCACACTGCTGCATTTTTTGTGCAAATATCTGAGTTGCACAGGCATATTGTTTGAAAAAACGGCAGTACACCACGACAGTAGCGACGTATATGTGAAGACATCGCAAATATGAATCAGTCAAGCTATTTGACACGTGATGCCGCCGACATACCGTGAGCACGAGTTGCAATATACCCTATCGCTAAAGACTGCGCTTGTAGAAAGATTGTAGCATATATAGGTAACACTGCCATGCCCATTCTACGGATTTGGGGAGTTCTGGGAGTTGGGGAGTTTTACAATGGGAGACCCCCAAAATTTGAAGAAAAAAATGCCAATACTAGGGTTTAAGATTTTCCCTAATTTGATCTAATTTTATTTCAATTTTCGGCAGTTTTAGGGTTTTAAAAATTCCTAAATATCAACAAAGAAATGATATTTTTCAGCCTGAATTAAGGAAATATTTTTTGGGAGTTCTACGTGGAAAACCGAAATTTTGAAGTTAGCTTATACAATATTTCCCGAATTTTTAGGTTTAAGAAAATTTTCGAAATTCGGCAGCAAAACACTACTTTTTACGCCTGATTTTATGAAATATATTTTTTGGGGTTCATCGATGAACCCCAGAATTTTTTGTGTAGTTTTATATGGATTTCAGGCCTTCTTGGGGTTTCTGAAAATTTCCGAAATTTCATTAAAAAAAATCCATATTTTTATAACCACTTTAAGGTATTTCTTTGGTTGGGTTGGTCCCTATTTTTTAGGGTTTTCCAGTTATTTTTTGCATATACAAGGCAAACATATTATTGGGTTCGTTACCACAACAAAATATCACATTGCTTCTTGAAATCAATATTCAAAGCAAAGTTACCGGCGCGCAAGTTCCGCCTCCAGAGTTCAATACGACTTCTCTTTTTCGTGTGCCCTTCGCCCCATCGCCTAATCGTCTTCGTGCATTGACCATCTACGTTCTCTATTGTTTTTTCACGTGCTTTCGCGGACCACTACTAACCAGAAGTCCGGGTGGCCGCCCCCCCAGTTCGGTTCAAAACATACTTCTCTCCGCCGCCAACATCCCTAACTAAGTTTCATATTATCCCTTGACTCTCGGCCGCATATTTCCCAACGTGTGCTACCTGTGGAACTACATTCTCGTTAGTCCAAAGCCCAACAAACCGTACCAATGCAAACAACAATGCCGCTTTCGTATCCGATCTACTGCTATTGGGTGGACAATTTGGTTGGAATAGAAAAGTGACAATCCTAGAATACAAATTTGAATTCTTGATTCTAGAATACAGATCTGCCTTAAAAATTCTTCCGCCTTTCAAGAATGATATTTTCCAAAAATTTCCCCCACTCGGGACTTGTGAACCACGTTGGTGAGGTGGCCTCACCAAAGTGGCTCACCAAAGTGGTTCATAAATTCCACACTGCTGTAGCGTTTAATGCGCTGGGTATTCTGAATTATTTATGACGTTTTTGTATATAATTTATATTTGGGAACTACCGTTTTCCCGACACAACTGACATGGCAAGATAAACCCAGCGCAGATGAATATGGCAGTTCGATTAAAATATTTTTCACGGCTGAAATCGCTCGAAAACCCATCAGTGTTAAGTACGAGAGCCCGCCGCATTAAGCCCCGCTTAAATATTATCTTTTCGTGATTATTACTGGTCATACGAGCCTAGAAAGGTCCAACGTCCAACTCTATAGCCGATGTGTCGCAACATCATTCACGTCTTGGATACATTACGTGATTCATTAGACGGGCGAAATTCGGAACTATAATCTCATTCATCTGAACCGTGCACTGAAAATATAGTAATATCTTCATTTAATCGTGCGTCCCCGCGAAAAGGTTGAAGTGGGGTACGCCACATTTCTTGGGTGGCATATGACTGCTTTTTTGTACGGTATGTCATTTTGAGACGCAAACGATTTGGTTTGGTTTTTGACAGATTCACCTCTCGCATACGGCATACATATGATATTCGCAGTGTCACTGTCCCATTTTACAGCAGACGTCGCTTTGAGCATTTTGCGATGTACAGATGTTATTTGTTAACTATGCAATTTCAACCTAACGCGGAACGCTCTCTCTCTCGCAGTGAGACCCCGTACAGCCAGGCGAGGATATTTAAGATTACGTGTTCATCTAAGTAAACTTTTCCTATCTGATATTATCACATATTTCTACTGAGTCAGGGGGTATTCGCATCGCAAAGAATGATGACCCCTTTGACTACTTTTGGAAGTCGCGAAAATCCGAAGATCCCGCTCAACATACCCACATGGCCGCGCCGGCCCTTAGCGAGAATTGCGGTTGGCCATTCAGACCGTACGAATTAATATTGAAAGATAACACATATGAGATAATATTTTGGTAAGCCGTTCCCTCATCCGCAGCGCATACTTGCTTGCAAGCGAGCGCGCAGATGAGGGACGAAACCCTAGCGGAAACGTGGACGCGGTTGACATCCGCGTTTTTGCTAGGGCTGACAGCGCGCTGTCAGATGCTCAAAACGTGTTCGTAATGCGAACATTATATGTGTGGTACGCTTGTGTTATGCATTGTGCGTTCATGCGGTGCGTATGTCGAGCCGTTCACTCGATGCGTGCCCAACGAATGGCCCCCTCCCTTGCGCGGCGTTCCAGATCCCAGATTATGCACGGATCTCGCGCGCGCAAAAAGAATGTTATTCCTAACACACCTAAAAATAACTTTGCAAAGTTTCGATGCTTGCGGTGTATTGCTCAGACCTCTACAATCATCAAGCTGCTGTACAGTTGCTTACGGGTCCGCAAGTCACTGTCCAGCAGCCTGAGGTGGAGGTGAACAAGGCTACAATTAAGCAATTGCAATATCTTTATGGCAGGAAAGATTTACTAGTATTTTGACAGGGTGAGCAACAGCTCTTCCAAATAATTACTTTAAGCTAGAGCAGCTTCCACTGGTATACAATTCATGTCTTGTACTTTCAAGGCGCGCCCTTTCGGATCTCTGATCGATCTGTCCTCTGTCGGCTGGCATATCATCATCTGCCACCTATACAAATCCAAATCAGAGAATCTACCCATCTATCTAACGTATCTAGTTGCCTCTGACTCTCTTCCTCCGAGGGGGCAACTCAGATTCGGCATCACTGTCAACCAAGGTAAGAGTAGCGAACAGTCTTGGCATATTCATATATGATAGGTTGACTCTTCGGCTTAGATTTGGTCTTCACCACAGGGGCTGGAGTACCATCAGATATGGCATCAGACTTCTGCGCGGGGATAGGCTGATTCTCTGACTGAACGGGTGATGTCGGGGAAGTGCCCTTTGGCACCCAGAGAAGTTCACCCTTATCATCCATGATCAGCTGCAGACCCTACTGTCTCTTCAACCTTCGAGATTCAGCCTGGGCTGCCCACGCTGACCACAGTGGGGGCAGCACATCACATTGAAATACCCCCCGACTCTGTTTCCAGGTCACAGGGGGGCTGGACCCCTAGACCTCGATATTTTGCCATAGAGGGGTTAACCCCCACCCCCGACCTCGATAATATGCCTTGGGGGTTGGACCCCCTAGGCCTCGATATGTTGCCTCAGGGGGTCGGATCCTATCCCCGCCCCCCCCGGTAGAGCCAACACGCGCGGCGGGTCCCAACACGCGCGGTGGGTCCCAACACGCGCGGCGGGGGCCAACACGCGCGGCGGGTCCCAACACGCGCGGCGGGGGCCAACACGCGCGGCGGGTCCCAACATGCGCGGCGGGGGCCAATACGCGAGGCGGGTCCCACGACACCCGCAGCGTACCGTTCCCACACGACTTTTATTTATTGGTCATAGAGACCACAGGCTTTCGCTGGAAGCGCCTTCGCTGGAAGCGCCTTCGCTGGAAGCGCCTTCGCTGGAAGCGCTTTCGCGTTTTTTGCTCTTTTATTTTTCGCATTTCCCCAATATTTCCCGATATACATATATCCCTTTGGCAACATTGTGAAAATATTTTTTCGAGGGACGGTATAAATTTTCAGTTTGCATTTTAAAATTAAAATTAAAATTTCTATTATGCACGCGTGGCATACCGTCACTTTCCGGAGACGGATCGTGCGCCATGGGAACCTTCTCGATTTCGTTTGCTGGCGAAGGGCTTGAGAACCTGCACACCACCATCCCCGCCGCGGGTACCAACAAACGTCAGCGCACAGACACACCGAACAAGCGCGGCCGGACCTACCAGGCCTTTGAGCAGGTGGCAGTGGCTCATGCACTGGACGAGATAGTTCCGGCCCGAAAAGACTTGACGGGGCTCAACGGGATTTTGCAAGCAGGGTGAATGAGCGCAAGCTCGGGACCTGTGAACCACTTTGGTGAGACCACCTCACGAAAGTGGTGCACGAGA